>VZRJ01000944.1:29012-126065 GCA_013397565.1 Ptilonorhynchus violaceus
CTGTGCCGGTGCCCCTGACAGGCCCGGGTGGTGCCCGGTCCTGCTCGGGGCCGCGAGCTGGTGGCCGGAGCGGGGAAGGAGCAGCTGTCCCGCGCGGGTGCTGACCTTAGGCTGTGTGTCGGGAGTCTCCCCTGCGGTCCTGGCGCGCTGTCTTAGCCCGTGTGTTGTGTACGTTTCCAGATCCAGAAGCTGTGTGACCGGGTAGCTTCCTCCACGCTGCTGGATGACCGGCGGGACGCTGTACGCGCTCTCAAGTCCTTATCCAAGGTAAGCAGCCGGCATCTTGAGTAGCGGCGTGAATTCCAAGTAGCTTTGTCAGGTACTACTGAAAAGGCTTTGTTTGGTGTTTGGGCGAGACCATTAACACTTTGTCTCTTTTCCAAACAGAAATACCGGTTGGAGGTCGGCATACAAGCCATGGAACACCTCATCCACGTTCTCCAGACAGACCGGTAAGCCTCCTGCAGCCACGTCTGCCTGCTATTCTCACCCCTCTCTGCTGCTGAAACAACAAATGCGGACTTGAGGCCCTGTACTGAGAAATCTGGGAGGGGAGCTGGGCTTCTGCAAACTCCTCTGTCACTTGGGCTTTTTGTGCTGATAAATTTAATCAGAGCCTATTCAGAGGTGAAAGGAACAGAATTCCAGGAACCAGGATGAGGGACAGAAACACCAGCTCGAGTGAAGGTATTACCAAAGGGCGTCCCGGTGCTTCTCAGGGCTACCTTCCAGTGCTGTAGGAAGGTGAGTCCGAACTGATCACGTTAATTAAACACAGGGTTTGAAATAACCCAAATCAGCTTGTTATTGGGCAAAAAGTGCCCAATAACAGACAGCTAGACAGAATTAAGACAGAATTAAGAGGAAAAGAATTCAGTCAGCAGGTGTGTGTTTTTGCTGATGTGTGTTAAGTGAATTGGTAGAGTAATTCCATCATGGGGAGTACTGCAGGTATTGACATGGAAGGGTTCAGGTGGACAGGGGAGCACGACTCTAATGCTACTGCTGAGACAGATCGCACAAGTCTGAATGCGCTGTGTGGACTAGGATCTAATACTTATGCAATCCAGTGTTTGGAATATCTTTGTTATCCATCTCTGCAGTCACTGCTGTACCTGATAGTGCCCACGTGTTCTAACCTGGAACATGTTTGCAGTGCTTGGATTTAAGCGTCAAATACTGCACGTACTTGGTGTTTAGGGAGGCCAGTGTATAGGGGCTAGTCTTTCAGTCTGGATTTGAACATCAAGCTGGTAAATTTATATGCAGGAGTCATCAGGGCTGTGGAGTACGTAGATGTGCATACACTGGAAGGAGGAGCATGTCCTTTGATGTCAATACCAAGGAGAATGAGGAAAGCTGCAGTTCAGTGTCTGGAAGGAAGCCTCTTGCTGCAGTTATGGATATAGGATGTGAAACCCTTCAGTGCTCAACCCAAGGCTGCTGATTGAGGCCTTTCTTGTCTGGCCAGTTATGCCAGCTGGAGAGAAGGTGTAAAGCTGCTGTCTAGGCAAGTACGTGTTATTCCTATTCCACTGGCTGGGTAGTTAAAATTGAATGTCTGACCTGGTGCAAACAGTGAAAGCCAAGGTTATAGGAGTAACTGTCACAGATGTGTAGGGGAAGCCCTTCAAAAAACTAGGTTAAGGAGCCTACTTTCATCCAGTTATCTGCTCTGAGGGCAGATTTGAACTTTGAGAAGGGAGGCGGAGCGCTTCTGATCCAGCTGAGAAAGCAACATGAACCCTTCAGGGCATGGACTTGAGGCTTTTCTGTGCTTTTTGAGCTCCTGCTGATCCTTTGGAATTTGTGTGTGCTGGCGTTCTGCGCACAGGTCTTGTGTGACTCAGGATGCAGTTTAAAAAACAATAAATACACGGGGGGGTTGGGTTTTCAGCTGAAGAAATGCTGACTTTGATAAAATGTTGATAGAGTCATTTGCTATTGCATATTTGGTGGGCCAGCACATCAGCTGGGCCCAGTGTTGGGTGCAGTGGCTTCTTTGAGAGGGAGCTGCAGTCCCTGTGATTAATGCAGGTGCTACGTGTGTTGGAGTTTGTGTTACTGTTTGGTGTCAGTGATGGTAGAGGTGAGGCTTTGGGGACTCTTTCAGTGGAAATCCAAGCCTCAACTGATTGAGTTATTAATAAGGGAGTCACAGGCTCAGGCGTCCCTGGTGTGATGGGTGTCTTGAATTGGCAGGCTGGTGATCTGACAGGACAGTGCTGTGGCTGCTGTTTTGGTGTGTGCCCATGGGTCTGATCTTTGGACCTTTCCAGTGTCCAGCTCAAGTGCCCTGAAGCTTTCTGTGGAAGTGCAAAGTGCTCTTTTCCATCTGTATATTTTCTTTTGCACTGTAGCTGCTTAAGATGAGAAGTCAGTGACTGACTCAAATTGTCTTCTCACAGGTCACTGTGTTCATGTGAATCACTCACATTCCTGGCCTTGTACATTGACTGAGTTGCTGTGAAGTTTAAGATGACAGCAGGTTTCATTTGATTTTTCAAATTTGATTTGAAACATGCAAGTGCTGCTTGTGTCCAGTTCCCATTTCCTTCAATCCTGGTGTCTTCCTTCGAATTAGTTAAAACATTTACCTTGAAACAGCAATACACTGCTTCTCACATGGAAGATCATTCCACTTCTTAAGCAGTTTACTTGTAGATTGCCTGAAGTTCCTGCTGAAGTCTTTAAAACTTGGTGTGTAGAAAACTGACTTGTTTAACCTAAGTTTTCCAGCTCTGTCACTCAGGCATCCTGGAGCCTGAGTCAGCTTTGACATGTTCCAGACTTACACACACTAGACTTCGTATGCCATATGTTTATTTTGTGATATGAAGTAGTGATTTGGTGGAGGACTTTCTGACCTGCTGTCTAGATGTTGCTACATCCCACCAGGGATTATTTTGAAAAAAGAATTCGCATTTGACTGTAAAACAGGCCAACACCACTTAACTGTTGATGTGAGAGAAGGCACTAGAGTGAGAAATCAACTTGATATTTAACTGCTTTGTTTATACGTGTGTTACAAGGTTTTCGGATTTCAGTGCGACAATTGAAAGAGCCCAATATACGGACCTAAGAGAGAGATGTGGGTTTTTTTTTCCCTAAGGCACAAACCTCAGTTATCCATGTGCAGGACCATCAGTGCACGGGTGCCTTCAGTTCCCTGTGGTTCTGTTGTGCTGTTGTTTGTGAACTCGGTGGGCCCTGACATCTCATTTGAATGCCACGTAAAATCACAGCTAGCAGAGGCAGGCTAGCTAAGGTGGCTTGTGCTGGATTGTTGGATTGCACAAAGGCTGCCTCTCATGAATGCGTGGCAACTCTTTTTTTCTTGACTGGTTTTTATGATAAGAGCAGAAGCTGGCCAGCTTTAGCCTCAACAGAATAGTCTATGAGATGTGCTATGTGCTGAACAACAGATGATGGCAAGGCAGTGAGCGGCAGAAGTGGGATGCTGCTGTCCTCATTCTGCGGTGTCTTATCTTTCAGCGAGAGAAACAAGGCCTGCTTTTCATTACGTGTACATTAAATTTGCTTCTTTTTTCCTAGCTGTTATTTCCCTAACAAGCGAAGTTAAAAAATCCACCAAGCTACAGCTTTGCTTCTCAAGTTTCCGAGACCTATTTTGTGTAGTTTTAGATATGGAATTGTTTCACTTCTGTGAAAAGAAAAGCATAGGCTTTGTAGTAGTGAGTTGAACTAAAAGGACTTGAAAAGGTAATCTCCGTAAGCAGGCTGGAGATGTGATCACACCTGCTGGATGAGACTGTTTCTTTGGACTAAAAGGTTAGGTGGTTGTTCAGGCCTCTGCTCTGAACCGGCCTAGCAGCCTCTTAAAATGCAAATTTATCATTGGTGTAGAGGCCTTACTTGGAATGCCGGTGAGAGTAAATGCTTATAAGCTGGAGAGATCTTGTTTTGACGGTACGCTTTTCACTCGCTTAGTAGAGTCATGAAAATCATGTCAGGTGTGTTCTCCTGCACTTGGAGACACTTTCCTCAGTGATTTTTTAGGTTTTATTTTCCTTTTTTTTTTTTCTGACTGACTATGCTTTGATTCTTTGGTTTAAGAACAGCAAAGCAAGCAGCAGAAATCATGATATTCTGCCTCATAGACTCTTGTGCCATGTCTTTGTTGTAGCATAGGGTCTAACAGATGGTTCAGTCTTGGTAATGCAGAAAAAACAGGTCCCTCCTGAAGCAGGGCTTAAGAGAAGAGTCTGAGCGAGCACACATGAACTAATGCTTTGGGGTTAGCCAGGCATCCCTGCGGCTTCCTGGGGATGCTGGAGTTGAAAGCCCTTTAAACTTTAATGGTTAGGTTTAGTGGGAGTTGGTGATACAGAGGCCGCCTGTTTGTGAGACTCCGCAGCTCGTACTGTGTTCACCTGGAGCTCAAGGTTTGGCTCTGGCTCTGTCTCAGAGTGTAGCAGGGAGGGTCCCACCTGGGAAGGTGGTGAAGTTTGTCTGCTGCTTCCTTGGGTGACTTTCTGGCAAGTCTGAAGCATTCCCAGAGATTTCTCCAGGTATAGGAGCAGGTTGGAGGGAGTGACTCAGAAAGTTTAAGACACACCTACAGTGAAGCATCTTGTGGTCATGTAATGTCCCCAGACTGTGAGGCTCACCTGAGGGAGTGGAACGGGGAAAAGGAGTTGGGCTCTGTTTGGGGACCAGACAGCTCATGGTTATGTGGTACTGCAAAAAATCTGTGCTTCTTACTTGGCCTCACGCTGCAAAGGGAACTGCTTGGGCAGAAAAGCAATGTGGTAAGAGTAGCTGGAAATAAGTCATTAAAGAAAAGTGGTTCTTTCATTTGCAGTTCAGATTCTGAAATAATTGGCTATGCTTTGGACACACTCTACAATGTAATATCGAATGACCTCGAAGAGGAGGAGCAAGGTAAGCACTTAGTAGTAATAGTTGTATTAACTGTGGGCTTGCTTTCCTTGGTGCTTTGTTCAAATTATCAACTGTAATACTGTGGTTTACTCATGCTTAGATTTGCTTTGTTCTTGTGTAGCTCTTAGGACAATGCTAAAAATCTTGTTGTGTGCAGCTTGCATTAAAGTAGCACTGGATCTCTTGCTTATTAATATATATTATAAACTGTGTTCTGTGAACAGCAGCCGGGTTGGAATGGGATAACTGTTTTTTCCCTAGTTTGTAAGTCAAGAATCAAGTCCTTTGCTGTTGAGAAAGGATAGCTGAGGCTGTTACTGTCAAATGGGACTTGACCGTCTCATGATTTAACAAGGATGTTGTTATAAGATCTCAGGTACCTATGCTAAGGTGCCACGTGTGAACGTGAAAACCTTTTTCAACCTTGCGGAGGCAGTGGAGAAAGAGATTTAAAAAGATTCTACTTGTCTTTGCCTGTACAGCTGGGCTGTGAAAATCCGTGCGACTCCTACCTTCGTTTTATTTTTCAAGGCCTTTCTTGCTAGACCATTAAACTGTTCTCAAAGGCCAGTGAATGTTATTCTAAACCATGTCTCAAATTGTGCTTAGCATACTTGGCTTTGTTTTCCGTGTTCATGAGGTTCCCTGGTTTTGATTAAAAAGGTTTAGAACAAGATCACAGTTTTCTAGTGCTGGTGAATTCATGTTTGCGGTAGAGGCCTTGATTGTGGACTGGACAAGAGTGTTATTGGCAGCTTTTTACCAAGGGCAAAGACTCGTCCCAGTGGACTTGTGTCTGACAGATGACTACGGGGTGGTGTAGTTCAACCCCTTCCGTAAGAACTTCCCTAAGGAGTTTGGGTGCTATAGGAAGCTGGGATGGCTGCTTTGGAAACCTGAGCTTCTGCTGTAATGAGTTATGCTGTGTGGAAAAGCTGTTCAACTTGTAAACCTGTCTCTTGTTTCTTTTTATTTTATCTGCCCTGACAGATGACTCTGAAGGTAAAAGAACCTTTACTTATACAAATACGGCACTTTGTTTTAGCCCTAGTCGCTACTTATGCCAGTAACATCTGCTGCCGTTTAAAAAGGACACTGTAAAAACTTGGACTGGAGCTCAGGGAAAGCTTTTTGCCTTCTGCTGTGTCCTTCTGTGGAGCCTAACTGTGTTTCCAATTTGATTTCTCCTGTGATTTGGCATGTTGAATGTCAGCAGATCTCCAGAGACTGCAATAATGGTAAATTCTCGATAAGGATGTCCAAGGCGTGCAGCCCCCAAGTGGTAGGATTTTAAGGGGCCAAAGTTTGTGAACAGCGTTTCTGTTGACAAGAGGCCCTGAAGGTGGACACAGATGCATGAGCTGCATATGAGCATCCTTCACAGTGTCTCTTTTAAGCAATGCGTGTTAAAATACAGTGTTCCCCTCTACCCTAGGTTACCACTAACGCTTTGCATGTTCTGTTTTTGAAACTGACTTTATCCAAATGCACTTCATCTGTTGATTTTAAAACTAAATTCCAGTTTGCAGTGCTGCTTGTTAGTGAATTGCTAAGAGCTGCTCTTACTAGATGGAAGCTTTTGGCTTGATTTGAGATAGCCCTGGGAATGTGTAGATTTAAGGAACAATTATGGGTAGAATGCTGGTTGCAAGGTTTCTGGTGTATCTCTGTAAGTGGAAAATACAGTTTCCCTCTGCCTGTTTTTGTCCAGATGCCTCTTCTTTTATGAAACATGGTAGAAGAAATAGTTGCAGAGAAAAAAAGCGATTTGGCCCTTTCAAAGAAGAACACTGAGCTAGAGTTCAAAACCAAACTACAGCAAACCTGAAAGAGGCCGTGCAAGTCGTGTATAGTGCTCAGGTTTTGCCTTAGCACCTACAGCTTGTGCAAGGGCAGCAGCTGGGATCAAGAGTTCAAACACTTGCTATTTGCAGCTGAGGTTGGGACAAGGACAAGATGGTCAGTCACAGCTCATGGAAAAGTCCAAGTGAAATATTTTAACTTCATTTTAAAAGTAAAATGTTTAGGTCTTTTGCACTGTCTCCTCGGCCCGCAGCCAGCGCAGAAGCTGAACTTGTACGGAGTTTTTATCTTCGTTTATGTAAATGAATCCATGTCAGTTCAGGAATGGCCCAGACTTGCTGAGACCCTCAGCTTCGGAGAGGTCACTTTCGGACTTTAAATTCTGCCAGGTGCTGCATGCCCGGGCTAGAGCTATTTTTGCACATAGTCTGTCTTCCCTTTTACCGTTTTTTTTGTAATATTTCATCATTTCTGCAGTTAGACATTTAGAGCAGAGTGTTGCTGCTTCTCTGTCCCTTTTGTAAGCTGTGTACTGCTAAGCGTGCCTCAAAGGGGAGATGCAGCTGTATGACATGAGAAATGATGAGCTACTCTGGTGTCTGGGAGGCCAAACAGAAGACTTTTGCTGCACTGGAAATCTTTGATAAGTACACCGTACCAACTGCTACGTTGCGGTGCATCACCCTCACCAACAGTTTGAATTAGGTTGGTTGAGTTCAAATTGTAGTCTTGGCACCAGAATTTAACGGTAGTCTTTTCATTTCTGTTTTGCCATACCCCAGCAAAGTGCAGCGTGTGGAGGTGGTATGTGGTCTTTTGACCCTTTTGATAGCTGCTCGGTTGTCAATGGTTTGTTAGTATTTCCTTCATAAGGTTATAAATCCTGCACTGAAAGCAGGGGGATAAATTCCAGTAGTTTTGGATTTGCTCAGAAATTCATTGGCTTTACTGTTTATTTTCTGTTTATTTCTATTTAAAAAAACCCCTTTGCCTTTGAATTAGAATTGCTCTTCCTCAGTTTTTCAGCCGACATTCCTTAATTATGTCAACCAGTAGTACCTACATGCCATTGTTTTGTGGAACAGTTATGTAAATTGTCACTGAGCAGGGAAAAAGAGCAGTGGGGCAGAGATGCTGTTTGCAGGAGGTTTTGTCATTTTGCGGTGTACTTTTGCATCTGTTTTTTGTTCATGCAACAGCGATGCATGAAATAATTGTGTAAGACAATTCATGAGCTAGTCCAATTCTCTGTAACTGTAGAGCGAAAAATGGAATGGCACTCAATTTTGGGACATTTGAAGTCAATTCAGATTCCAAGGCTGAGAGGTTTTGATGCTTATCTGTGTGAAACTTTCTTTCCCTTCCTGATGTTTAGGTCTTTCCTATTGCTAAACAAAACAGGATAATTAAGGGGTTTCTGCCATTTAGCTTTAGATGATTTATGTTCCCCGCCCCTTGCTTCAAGACTCTCGGTGTGAAATATACTTTGCTTTTGCATATCAATGCAGGGCCCTTATGAGAGGCTGCTCTCTTGGGTCAGTGAGGCTACATAGGGATGTAGCTGCTGAGATTCGCAAGTTACATTTAGGATAATGTAGGGGTTTTTTTTGTTTCGTGAGAAGTTTGTCTTGGTGTTTGTTTTGAAAATAATTTAATTAACATTTATAGCAGTGACTCCATCTTTTGGTCACCCATGGCCTTATTTTAGTAAGAATAAAATTCACGGCTGCTAAAGTTGTTCCGATTGTGTTGTAACACGTCGATTTTTACTGTTACAGAAGAAAACTCAGCAAAACAAGTTGATGATTTGGGGAGTCAGTTCACAGAGATTTTCATTAAACAGCAAGAAAATGTCACTCTCCTGTTGACTCTGGTGGAGGTGAGCAACTGTGTCCTATTTAGGCTGCCGAGGGATGACTAGTGCTTTACTTAGTGGAGAGAGCCACGGCTTTGTCCTTCTAGGGAAGCTGGTGTCAGATGTGAAGTGTTCCAGGATCTAGTGAAGGTGGGGCTGGAGGTGACTCGAGACTGACCTGGATGAGCACCATTCGTGGAGCTTTTAAAGCAGGGTAACGTTTAGGTTGGAAAACACCTCCAGGATCCAAGAGTCCAACTGTTAGCCCAGCACCACCACGTTCGCTGCTAAACCACGTCCCAAGGTGCCACATCCACGTGTTTCCTGAACACTTCCAGGGGTGATTCCACCATGGCCCTGAGCACTCTGTTGAGTGCCTGACCACCTGCTCAGTGCAGAAATTTTCCCTAATACCTAATCAAAATCTCCCCTGGTGCACCTTGTGGCCATTTTCTCTCATCCTGTTACTTGAGCAAGGGGTTTAGTTACTTAATTGGAAAAGATAAAAATTACTGCTACCCAAACAGCAGTGGTTGTCCCTTGTGCAAGGATTATTTTTCAGATGATCATTAACTGACCATGAGACAGTAATGTCTGAGATGCAGTTCAATTGGAAAGGGTGACCGCTTTCCAGCAGCGTGATACATTTAACTCCTTTTCCAATGATTTTATCCTCACGGACTGCCTTTTTACCTACAGCTGTTAAAAACTTTGTTCCCAGTCTAAGAATATGATTGTGCTTGAGAGAGAGCAATACAAGTAACACTTTTTTCTTTTTCTTTGTGGTCCAGCTTCAGTAGAAAAAGATGCTACTCTTCCTGTATGGGAACTATGCAATGCTTTGAGCAGTATTAAGCATCTTTCAGTGTATCTGAGGTAAATAATGAGGAATTCATTACTTAACGCAGTCCTTTGCATCTTTGCAGGAATTTGATTTCCATGTTCGTTGGCCTGGAGTGAAACTACTGACTTCTCTTTTAAAGCAGCAAGGGCCTCAAGTGCAGCAGATCATCCTTGTCAGCCCCATGGGTGAGTACTTGAATTCTCTGCTGATCAACTCGGAGCTTGATGCTCAGCAGACACGGCAGAGGCCTAGAGGAGTCTCGAGCAAGATCTTTTAAAGACCTCTAGCATGAAAAAGCTGCACCTTTTCATGCTTTGTTTTTACAACTGTTTTTTGCAGGTGTTTCCCGACTCATGGATTTACTAGCAGACTCCAGGGAGGTTATACGAAATGATGTAAGTGCACAACTTCTGTATGGCCACTTGGCATCCCTTCTATCGGTGTACTGAGGCGTGAGGGAGCCACTGCCCGTGTCCGTGGGGGCGTTTGTTAGACGTGCTCGGTTGCAGGCCATGAAGTCGTGTCCTGTGATCCTGGCTGAGGATTATGCTTCTGATTCAGCATTTTCCTAAGAGCTGTGACTTGTGAGAAGGAACGGAGTTCTGTTAAAACCCAATTCATTTCCCTTCTCTACCTGTCAAGGGAGTCCTGTTGTTACAGCAATTGACCAAAAGTAATGCAGCCATACAGAAGATTGTTGCCTTTGAAAATGCCTTTGAGAGACTTCTGGATATCATAACAGAGGAAGGAAACAGCGACGGAGGTACAGTGAAGTCTAAGACTTGGTCTTGTGCTTCTGCAGCTGTTAGCTCATGTCTACAGGCTGACCATTGTGAGTAGTTGGAGCTCGGTCGGTGGGTAAAAGGCTCAAAATTTGCAGACTGGTTGGATCCAAATAAGCAAAACCAGACTGACCAGGTAGCTGTGTTTGAGTGTCCTTTGAACAATGGGCATACTTAGTTAAGCATTGGGTAACTTCTCTGGGCATGTGTGAATGAGTTAGTGTGTTCCTGCTTGACTGAGGCCTATGAGTGCATATACTTGGAATGGCAGTGTCAGATGTGTGTGCTGCATTTGTCACTTACTCAGTTAAGCATCTGCGTTCTCCCACGAGATCCTTGGATGCTTGAAGTGCCTCGAAGTAACAGCTTGCTGAATTCCTACAGTTGCACTAATAACTTCAGTTTCCTGGTCAGCTCCTTGACAAGTCAGTCACCTGTTTGGAGAGGGAAAGAATAAAAAAAAAATGAGCAAAAAACAGTGCTGCACTTAAGGGCCATTTTTTTGCTAGCAACACATTGAGTTTACTACACGGTCTATTTCAATAACATGACAGGTTGCTGTTGCATGACCTTTCTGTGGGCTGCAGGAGCAGTTAATGCTTCTCTCCCAGCTCTTCCCAGTTATTCCAGGTATGTTGGCATGGAAATATGAAGCAAACCTCTGATTTAAAGCTGCTCTTTTTAGGCAGCTAATAATTTTAGGAGGCTTGTTATGTCAATTCCTAAGTGCTAAGACTTCTCTATTTCCCCCCTTCTACTTGTCTCTTCCTCTGATAGGAGGAGCATCTATCTGAGGGTAATCTAAAAACTAAAAAGCAGCGTTGAAATGAGTTGAAGATGCAGCCAGTGATGGAAAAGAAGGAATATGTAACCCAGGAAGAACTGCTGCCTTGGAAATGTGATGCAGTTCAGGAGCAGCTTATTTGAGCGCATTTGATAGAGACAGCGTAGCCCGGTTCTGGAATATGTGACCTTCAGGACCCAAAGTGATCCTGAGGTTTTCTTGGGGGTTCTTCCCATTCCTACCCACTTAACTAATACAAGCTGTATGTGCTTTGGAAATTTGCTTTGGAGCTGTGGAAGAAAAACGACTACGGTTTCAAAAGGTTCATGGTTCTTGATCTAAGCCTAAATGTGTTAAGAATGAACAGCTCAGGAGTGTGTGCTCTGTTCATCTAGAACATCCTCAGTGTATGGACAAGCTCCTTTGTTTCCATGTGGCTTATTTTGATTCACCTTGTGCTACTTTGTCTCATCAGGAATAGTGGTGGAAGACTGTCTCCTCCTGTTGCAAAACTTGTTGAAGAATAATAATTCCAATCAGAATTTCTTCAAGGAAGGTTCATACATTCAGCGTATGAAGCCTTGGTTTGAGGTTGGAGATGACAACTGTGGATGGTCTGCACAGAAAGTAACTAATCTTCACCTGATGCTGCAGGTAAAACGCTGCTTCCGGCTCCTAATTACTGGTGCCAGCACTCTGTCAGCTCTCGTGCAGTGAAGAGTAAGGGTACTGTCACAAATGCAGTATCAGTTTAGCTCAGAGTTAGCTACCAATGCTCACGAGTTGTGCTCCTTTCAGCACAAACACTGTCAGAGGTGAGTCTAATGGCTGGCATACTGCATAACTTGATGTCTCCTGAGACGGAACAGTGATGGAAGTTAAAAACGTAATCAGGGGTGTTCTGTGTAAAGAAGCCCCCTGTAGCAAACTGAACATCAAGTAGCTATGCATAACGATGAGATGAACATTCTGTTCATTGTCTCAAGTCTCCATTTTTAGAAGCAATTCTAGTTCATGGTCAAACTTCAAATGAGTTTGGTTTTGCATTTCAGAAGGTCTCAGGCTCTCTTCACATGGCATTATTTCCTCTTCTCTAGCTTGTGCGGGTCCTGGTGTCTCCCACAAACCCTCCTGGTGCCACCAGCAGCTGTCAGAAGGCCATGTTCCACTGTGGGTTGTTACAGCAGCTCTGCACAATCCTCATGGCAACTGGGGTTCCTGCTGATATCCTGACAGAAGTAAGAGGGGCACATAGATGGAGGGGTGGGGGCAACCAAACGGGCGATAATGGTAGTCTACAGGGATAACCAGTTGCTGCAGAGACACACTGAATATTTGCTAAGCGAGTACTTCACATGCCAGAGATGTCAGCTTCCTGTGTGGGCAGCATAAATGGAAGAGTCATTTACATTGTACTCTGCAACTAGAAAGGAGTTGGATTTGCTCATTTTTTGTTTCATTTCAGCATATCCCAGAGGAGCTGAATCGATTCATGATCTTTCCTGGTTTGGGGGTGGGTTTCTTGTGTTTATTTTTTGAGAGGGTCTACAAGTATTCTGATTTGACAGGCTTCCAACGATGAGGGATTTTAGCTTCGAGAAAGCCCTGCCAGCAATGTAGCTTGAGCTGTCTTTCCCTTGATAAAACCATGTGCTTGGATTGAGTGTGGACTGGTTCCTCTATTCCAGTTCTTAATTTTGTAAAAGCTTTGGTCTTTTCACTTTTTAAAAAAAGTCCAGTTTAGGTGTCATTTTGCTGTCATAGTGAATCTGATCTGGCTTAGAAAGTGAAGCTGGAGGTGACTGTGTCAGCTTTTTGTCCCTTAACCTTTGCTCAGCATCTCTCACAGCTGTTAAATGCTTCGATTTCATGTGCGCTGGTTTTACTGAAGTCTCTGAGGTGAGACTTTGTGCCTTTTGATACCGAGTTGTCAGGGTAATCTGGACCAATTTTGAGTGATCTAGGTGGTACATCATGGCTCACATTTAAACATCTGTTTAACTTTTTTCTCTGCCCTTTCCCTAGACCATTAATACTGTATCAGAGGTCATCCGAGGATGCCAGACAAATCAAGACTACTTTGCCTCTGTAAATGCACCTTCTAATCCACCAAGGTAGAGGAAGACAAGTGTTTAACTCTGTTAGGTGATCATGTATTAGTATGGGCAATCCAAAGGATTGTTTAAATGCAGCATTTGGATTTATGATCCAGAGTAACAGCTTCAAGTTCATGTGGGGTGTATTGGATACAGCATTAAGATGTCAGGTGTCTAGCACAGGGAGAGGCCTAGAACTGATATTATGTGGCACCTGAAAAGTAAATGAGCAATAGTTGAGAAATTCCCAGATTGGGATGAGCTGGCACGGTCAGCCAGAGGACAATCTGAAGAGGACTTGAAGGCAAGGAAGATGGATAATCTACCTGCTGTCCTCTGTTCAATTAACTGACATTTTCAACACCTTGGGGTTTAATACCATTGTTTGAAATAGTAATAGATGCAGTGGTAGGCCAAAATATCTCTCCCTGCCTGGAGAATAGACCCCTATTGTGTACCTGCGGTTGTCTTTGTTCCCAGCTTTGTTCTGAAGGCTTTTCCTTGCTCTCCTGCCAGGCCTGCAATTGTAGTGCTGCTGATGTCCATGGTAAACGAGAGGCAGCCGTTCGTGCTACGCTGTGCTGTTCTCTACTGTTTCCAGTGCTTTCTGTACAAAAACCAAAAAGGACAAGGAGAAATCGTTTCAACGCTCCTGCCATCGACTATTGACGGTAGGCCAAGGCAGCGTCTCTGCACTGGCTTCTGAACTAGCACATGTTAAGTGCTCCAGCTGTTGTCTCGTGAAATATTATTTACCTGCTAAGTGTTTGAGCCAGGCAAGGTGCTTTGGCTTATCATGTCTAAAACCTCATTACTTTGAATTTTCTGGGTATTAACTGTGTAGTCCTAAGTATTTTGCCAGTTAGGTGGCTTATCTTAATCTCCCTTGTACCTCTTGGCCTCTGTGGTAGCTACAGGTAACTCTGTCTCGGCGGGTCAGCTGCTCTGCGGGGGCCTCTTCTCCACGGACTCCCTCTCCAACTGGTGTGCTGCCGTGGCCCTGGCCCACGCCCTGCAGGAGAATGCCACGCTCAAGGAGCAGCTGCTGCGGGTCCAGCTGGCAACCAGCATCGGCAACCCGCCCGTGTCACTGCTGCAGCAGTGCACCAACATCCTCTCGCAGGTACGGCGCCGCCCCCCCCCGCGTCGTGTGTCCTGGGGAATGCCCTTCGTGGGCAGGGCCTTTGCTGGGACACAGCTCTGGGTGTCTGGGGGAAACACCCCTCCTGGGTAGGGGCATCATGGGCACACAGCTCTGTGTGTGCAGGGGGCACTGTGGGGACACGGCCCCGGCTGTCCGGGGGAATGCTCCTCCTGGTCAGGGACATTGTGAGGACGTGAGTGCTGACTTAGTGAGGAGTACGATTCTCTTTTGCAGGATGTTTTTAAGCTTTGCTTAAAACACTCTGCTTCACAGGGAGAAGAGCTGCAGATGTTGCTTTTCCATGAGATTAGGCAGCATCAAGCAGCAATCTCAGTAGGCCCCAAACTTTGTTTAAAAGACAAGGCCAGCTGGCAGAATCCCGTCATTGGGGTCTCGTGCTGAAGAAGTGCCACGTTGGTATTCCTGAACTTGCTAACTGGCAACGTCATGACAATACCAGGCTGTCATGTATTGATTGTTGACTTGGCTATGCAAAGATAAAAGCTTTCTTAGAACTTGTTCAACGTGTTGATACCTGGCTCGGCAAATGTCAAGTGAGCGAAGTTCACCTCCTGGCCTGTGCCTCCTCGTGACATTCGCCTGTTATAACCATTTGGGGAAAAAGCGTTTGTAGTAGGAAGGAGTTAATTAATCCTGGTGGCAGTTAGAGTTTCCTGCAAGTAAAAATAATGGCTCGAGTTTTGCATTTGTTCCTGTGACTTTGTTTCACCTGCTTTAGCTGGAAATAGCCAGTACTCATTTTTATCCTTTGCCTGGCATTTCTGTGTAAGGTAAATTCGAGTCAGTAAAAATGCTTGTAGTACTTCAGCCCTACATGATAAAAGACTGTAATATGCGGGGATGTTTCTGAAATGTTCCACCTGAAGGTTCTCAAGTAATATGTGTGTGACTTGCAGGGTGATAAGATCGACAGACGGGTATGTATTTTTTTGGCACAGCTTGGGCATTTTCCTGCCAAAAGCAGGCCTTTCCCTCTTGTCTGGGGTTTGCTGGGGAGGTTTTCTTTAACTGCTTTTTGATGTGTTTCCACTTACAGCTTTGTGTTGCAGTGGGTTTGGGTTTTCCCTGGCATAACAAGCTCTTGGTGCCTCCAGGGGCGTCTCTGGGAGTGCTCCCCAAAACTATGGGATACGTATCTTGGGCAGCATGGGTGCTCTCTTTCCAGCGGGGCAGACTAACTGACCATCTGTCCACGTAACAGGATGGGGTTTCTTGTAAGGAAAACTAAAACTGTTAGAAATGGTGTTTTCTGAATGGCCTGTAGCAAACAGCTGGTACCATCTGAAGTGGGGGCATGCTGCTCGTGTCCTTATGGCTAAAAGAAGAATCGTTCAACCTGCCTTCCAGCCACTTTGTATTTTGTAATTACCAGCAGAAATTTTAACCTTGGCTCTACTAGTTGTGAGTAGTGGGGGTCTCATTATGAGCAGGTGATCCCTGCCAAGTTGTTTGACTTCGAGGCTGTTACTTAAAACACTGCTGAGTTGGTTGTTGGTGGCACGAAAAAAGGTATTTCAACTGTGCAATTGTTGTTTCTTACCCTGTTGCTCACTGCTGTCCTGAGGGTTGGGGCTGGGTTGTTACCAGCCCTGAACTGTAGAACAGCAGCCATGGAGAGCTGTCATGTGTGAGAGTAGGTGTTACTACCGTGGTTCATCTAGGAAATAGCTGTTATTATTAAGAGAGGGTGTTTTGGACTGTGTGAAAATCCTTAGGCAGAACACATCAACTTGAGCTCAGGACAGCAAGCAGAACTTGGGAATAAATGTGGTTTGCAGCTGCTTCCAGCATATGACGCGTGCTGAAGTGCTGGGTTGCACGAGCAGAAGGAACTGCACGTGTCTGAGGAAGGAAGGGGCACTGGTACCCGTGTTCAAGATGGTTGGAGTGTGCCTGTGGGCTGTAGGGCAACGCTGCTAGTTACAGGGGTTATTCCCAGTCTGTGTGGACTGGCGAATCCTACTGGAACAATTAGAGTCAGTATTTGTAAATGGGGGAGGGAACGCTTTCCTTGGTTGCCGTTTGAATGCTGACTTGGAAGAGATGGATGCCTGTCTTAGTTCAGCTGGGCCCGAACACCTGCAGTGGAGACAAATGATAAGACAGTCCATTAGGAGAGGAACACTAACTTTTGTCTAACAAAAATAAAGGCCACTACAGGATTATTGTTCTTTTACCTAGAAAATAATAGTGGCAAAAAAACCACCTGGCAGTTTTTAGTCAGCAGGGGAAGTCTTGGGGATGCATCTCTTCCAGGGAATCCTTACTTGACTAAATGGACACCTTGTTCGTTTAAGGGGTTTTGTCTATGTTCCTTCATGGCACCCTTGTATTAAAAACACACAACTAACACATTGTGGTTTTATATTGGTGCTGACTTGCATTGAGTCATGTTTCACGTCTGTGTTGCTTGCTGGTCTGCTCTGAGAAGAGTTCAACTTGAATGGCTTAATCCTTGTTTGATCCAAGCGTTAAAGTTGTTCAGTATAACTAATGAATGGGTGTTTTGAAAGACATGACTGGTAGTTTTTAAAATGATGAGGTGGAAGTAGGTGAATTCTGATCCAGTACTGCTTGGGTTTTGTGTTTTAGTCCTCCACTATGGAAGGGTAATGATGGGGAATTTTATTCTTTACAGGGCAGCAAAGTACAGACCAGAGTTGGACTACTGATGTTGCTTTGTACTTGGCTGAGCAACTGCTCCATTGCCGTCACCCACTTCCTTCACAATCCAGCCAATGTTCCTTTTGTATCCTTGACCTGCCTGTGGAGTACAACCCCTTGCCTAGACACTACTTGGGTTCTTCACGTTCAACTGAAATGTTTGTCTAGATCAGTATACAGGGATTCTGTGTAACATGAAAGAAAAAGCATTGGGCCAAGAGACAAAAATCAGCCTTTTGTTGCCAGTGCTCTCTGTACGCTGACCTGTGTGTAAGATGGACGTGTTAAAGTAGAATGGGAAACTATCTCAGTCTGCCAGCCAGGTGTGTTTTGATTGCACAAACCTGTTGGTATTTTTAGTGTGAATTAAGCTTACAGCCAAGAGGCAGGAAGAATGCTTTGTACTTGTGTTAATTTCTGTGCTTGCTTTTCAGGAGAAAATTAGTCAAGTACTTGAGTACATAAAGCTAAACTGGCGCTTTATCTCCACTGCAGGTGTGTTTTGGAACAAGTAAATCTCTTGGGTTAAACAGACAGCTACTGAGAAATTTGAAGGAAACCACTGATTACCCGAGTTCTTCAAAATAGGAGCTAACTTTGCGAGGGTTTTGTCAGCTCTTTAATCTTGGTTCCCAAGAAAGCTTGTGCTTAGGAGTAAAAATAAAAGGGAATGTATACAGGAAGAAGTGTGTTACGTGTGTTACAGGCGTGAAATATCTCCAATATCCTTAACAAGAGCTCTAGCTCACAGGGCAGATAGCTGAAAACCTTGGAGAAGAGGAGCAGCTTGTCCAAGGCCTGTGTGCGCTTTTGCTTGGCATTTCCATCTACTACAATGACAATTCCCTTGAGAATTATAGGAAGTAAGTATGATACAGAAATAAGAGGACTGTAGGGAGAGGTTCCGTGCAAGGGACGTGGAGGTTTAAGAGGCTTTTAAGTGGGATAGTAGTGGGGTTAAGAACTGAGGCAGATAACAAGAGTTGTATCTGCAGAACCCAGCTTGAGGGAATAATGGGTTCATTTCTTGTCCAGTTGTTGCACCGTCATGGATTTGTCTCTTCCTTGTAGAGAGAAACTGAAGCAGCTGATTGAGAAGAGGATTGGCAGGGAGAACTTCATTGAGAAGCTTGGGTTCATTAGCAAACATGAACTTTATTCCAGAGCTGCTCAGAAACCACAGCCTAGTTTCTCCAGCCCAGACCACATGATGTTTGACCATGAATTTACGAAGCTGGTGAAGGAGTTGGAAGGTGAGATGTTGGACTCATTTCTCTAGTTTTGGTCATAAACTGATGGCTAAACTACCGAACACGTTGAATGTAACCCTCTAGAAAGTAGTGTGGGGACACTAAAGGTTATGGTCTAAGTCATCATATACCCAAGCTGGCGGTTTACGTGTTCGGTAAAAATACGCTAACTGGATTACTTGATATTCGTACGTGAAATGATTATTAAGATTCTGTGAGTTAGCACACTGGCCAAGAGGTGTGTTTACCTGTGCTCACGTGGCAGCTCAAGTAGTGAGCACATAAAATGATCGCGGAAGCTTCATTTGTTGAAGTACCTAATCAAGATATTAGCTGTTTCTATTTAATAAATTTTAAAAAATGGCAATGCTGAATTTCCTGGTTTGTTAGGAAATGGACACTTGCTTGAGTCGGTGCTTCACAGCTTGTCATGATCCCTAAAACCTGTTTGGTGTCCTGTTTATTTATATTGCTCTGAACTTAAATCAGTCTAGAGAAGGAAAAAACCTTAAAGCAGCAACTGGAAAGATGGGTTTGCCCAAGCAGTTTCATCTTCATGCTGCCCTTGCAGTCCCAAGTCTTTCACTTATTTGCAAAACCACTTGGACTGCAACTGTAGTGGAGCCATAGTGCAAGTAAAACATGGCTTTTTTGGTAGCAACTACTCAAAACATGCGTTTACTTGTCTGAAACAGAGTAAAGCACTAAGTGTGCAAACCCTGCAGTAAAATTGCCTTTTCTGTTAAACCTTTGTGACAGTCTCTTTTTCCATGTGCGGGTTGAGTTTCTAATGCTATGAACTCCATCTGTGAGGCTGTGAGACTGTTTTGAGGACCAAGATGTGAACTGGGCTCTAGTTGACAGAAACTGTTTTTGACAGGTGTCATAAGTAAAGCAATTTACAAGTCCAGTGAGGAAGATAAAAAGGAAGAGGAGGTCAAGAAGACATTGGAACAGCACGACAACATTGTGACTCACTACAAAAAAGTCATTAGAGAGCAGGTAAGAGGGAGCCAGACCACATGTGCCTCTAAAAGCTGTTTGTTTTGTCCGTCAAATGGCGCTACCTTTCAAGTAACAAGGGATCTAGCAATACTAAAGTGCTTCTAACAACACACATGTCAGGGTTTAGAACAGTGGTTAAGTTGATTTCCCCCCCCCCGGCCCCCTGGTTTATATGCTCTCTCCTGTGTTGGAGTGTTTCTGTTCCAATGAGTAACTGGAGAACTGGCAGCCCTTCAGACAGATGCAGTTCTTAGTTCTGTGCTCTCACCTGTCAAGGATGACAGATGAAATGGGGCTGAATGAAGAAATGGTTTGTTGAAGTTCGGGTATGCCTGCTAGCATTGGACTCCCACAACCTTTTTCCAGTGGCAGTGAACTTGTGTGGTTGCTGTGGCTTAGAGAAGTAGAGGAACGAAGCTAATTGACTTAAGCTGCTAATGGGAAACTGAAGCAGGTGTTGTGAGTTCAGGCATCAGAGCGTGGAATACGTATGGAATTAGGGGCACTTGTGAACCACCTGAGGCTTTATTGAACATGTGATGTCTGCAGTTACCATGATTTGCTTAAAAACTTTTGAAGTGGACTAAACAAATGCAGGCTTTAGTATGACAGATAAAAATTACCGTCAGCAGATTTCCCACATTTCCCTTTCTCCTGTTGGTGTGACAGGCTGCTGCTGTCTTTCCGGAGTGTTTTTCCTAGGCGTAGCTATCTAGGCTTGCAGGCACTTTGCTGCTCGTGTGTCACAGGTAGCACCGAGTGTCACTAACCAGGAGTGTATAATGGTGGAGCTCAGGTTTTGCTGCTTTCGTTCACCTTCCCGACAGAATTGTGTTCAAAAGTTTTAAGTGCCTCTTTTTTCCTTCACAGGACCAGGAGCTTGAAGAACTAAAACAACGAATCAACACTTTAACATCTCAAAACGAACAGCTCCAGGCAACAGTCACACAACAAGTGTCCCAGATCCAACAGCATAAGGACCAATATAATCTCCTGAAAGTACAGCTAGGTAAACTTCATGAATGACAGTGTAAAATCGTCTTGCTTGTGCAAAGATGATGCCGTGATTTCTGGCAAGTCACGGCGGAGCTCCAGCAGACAGCCTCGTGGGCTGTAAGGGCTCACACTTGCTGTGGGAACTGCTGGCTACCAGGCAGCTGCTGGAAGAGGCTGTCTCTGCCTTGGGTCAAGTTAATCCAAACGGGTCGCTGCCTGTTCAGGCTCAGAACATGAACAGATGGGCCCTGGAGTGTGCTGAAGTTTGGGTCTGGAATTAAAGCGTGAATTGGGAAAGATGGTATGGCAGATGTGCAGGATGAAGCCCGTTACTGTCACTAGAGAAGTTGCTAATTTAGTGCTTAAATCAGGGCAGTATGTTCTTGTTCCAAGGTCAAAATGCCTGATCAGCTGGATATGACATGATGTCAGGTAAGCCTGCCTTCGGGATTCCTTAGGATTATTAACATGTGAGGAAACAATCATGTTCAGAATTTGTCTGTGGTGTTACTTTGGATGAGTGGAATGGCTCCAGCAGCAGGCAGCATACCTACCCGAAGGAATGGCAAATTAGAGCTCTACACTGTTTATTCTTTATGTGTAGAGCGTTGTTAACTACTGTGCTTTGCTCCTTGAGTTGGAATGGCTCTTACTGCCCTGTGGTGCAGGAGGAGGATGGGTCACAAGTACTTGGATTGATGTGTTTGAAAATGAGTTGGGAAATGGGCTGTTTGACCTTTGTTGTCAACTCTTTGCTGTTTAGGAAAGGACACCCAGCATCACAATTCCCACACTGACACACTTCAGATGAATGGCATTCAGACAGAAGAAGTGAGCAAATTGAAAGAGGAATTGGAAGAGTGGAAAAAAAAGCACGAACTGCTGCAAGGGCAGTTAAGGGAAAAGGATTCTGTGATAGAAAAACTGGTGAGTGCTGTCTCGGCAGAACTTGATCCAGCTGCCAATTGCTGCTTTCAAGTGTAACTTGCCTTAAGCTGTGCGTGTCCTCGTTGCAAAGGCAGCAGAGCCATCCTGACTGATGGCATGCTGTAAATAGGGAATATGGTGGGAGATGGCTTGAGCAGAGCCTCTTCTGCTTTGCACTGTTGCCAAGAAGAGTTGGTGCGGCTGTAGAATCAGTGGTTTTTACCGTGTTGTAAGAGGGTGGGGAAGAAATGGTAGCCATCTCCTTGGAGCTCAGTGCACTGTCACAATGCAGGGTGCTACGTGCTGTGTTTATTTGGCGTACATCTCCTGCGTTTGCACTGGTGGAAGCTACTTTTGCACCCACCTTAGAGGACACAGTCCAGCTGCTCTCATTTTATCACAGAGCTTAGCGCGTTGCTTAGCCTGCTTGCAGCCTCTCTGCTGCGAGTTCTGATCCTTCAAGAACAGCTAGCTTTTTTTTCTGACAACACGACTACAATTTAGAATTTTAGTGCTAAGGCTCATTTTTCCCCTTTTTCTTACAGAATTCTTCCCAGCTGGAGGTGGGAACTACAGAGCAGTCCTCACAAACCAGCAGATCTGGTGGCTTGGAGCACAATAATGAGCTACAGAAGGTGAACTTTGTGATAGTTCAGCAAAGCTGGGCTGAACAGGGGTAACTTGGGATGGGAAGGAGCTTTACACTTCAGGGAGGAGTGTTGATTCCTGAATGTGATGCTGTTTGTCATCGTGTATCTTTGTGATGATGGCCCTAATCTTGGGGCATCAAGGTTACACATTCAAAAATGAATCGGTCGTTTTCGCTAGGCAGGTTTGAGCCAGCAGAAGACGCTTGAACTGACTTGCAAAATGTGTTTATCCAGCGCAAAACATGTGTTGAAATGTTAATATGAGAGTTTCCAGGTATTAGATGTACAGCACAGAGTAAGTGTTTAAATAATTGGAGATGGAGTTCTTTAAGGTAGCTGTTGCTCAAAAAATACCCGGCAGAGTTTCTCTGGTGGGAGAACTAATGATGCCTGGATTAATGAGTCAGCATGGGTTTCTGCACGGAGGACACTGATGGGAATGCAAGTGGTATGAAGTAACTTCATAGAAGTGACTGTGGCTCAGACAGATGCCTTGGTTGGGCCTACCACAGAAAAGGTGGTAAGAGCAGGACCCAGGGGAAGAGCTGCTGTGCTATCATTGAGAGGCAGCTTTCCTGTTATATTTGCTAGTATGAAGCAGTTAGTCTGGTAGCATTTAACCTCAGGAAAATCTCATGTGAATATCTTAGTTTATCACCTTAACTGAAGAGTTTTGCCTCTGTTTCCCAAAGGAATTAGAAATGCTCAGGAGTCAGATACAACTACAGTCTGCGGAAATCTCTAAGCTTCAGATGGAGAATCAAAAGCTGCGAGTAATGGTACCAGTGAATAAGTTTCTTCTTTTATCTGTGGGAACTAAATCTTCAAGACTTGCCTTGCTGCTTACAGTCTCCGTAGCTACTGTCCTGAACAAAGCTTGTTTTAAGTGTACACATCAGCAAGTGATTCCAAGAGTGTTTCAAATCAAGAAATGAGTTACCCAGACAAATCCTTTACGAGCATAGAGGGGCCTTTTGGTCAACTTAGTGCTCTGTGATGGTACTGGTCCTTGGTATTTTTAAACAAATACCACCTGTTGGGTGTTCTAAGCTTATACTCTAAATAAAGGAGATTAGTCTTTTTGAGGTACAACTCTGTGCTATCATACACATGAGAGACCATCCTCAACTGCTTGTAGGAACTTTCAAGTTGATGTACAGTTGAAGGGCAGATGATAGGAGCGTCTGTCTGTGCAGGCCTCCAAATGCTGCAGATGGTTTTTTTGCTCTGTGTACTGAGCTGATGAGGCCTTATGGAATAGCTAAATAAACGTGACCGTCTTCAAAATAAACAGCCTTAGAAAGTGAAGGCTACAGAACCTGAACAAGTGGTGTAAAAATGTTCCAAGCACTTGCCCACTCTGCACGGCTAACAACTCGGGCCGCAGGAGCTTGGGCCGCAGGAACGGTTGACCGACGAGCGATTGATGTACGCTCGGTCTGAGAGAGGCAGGCTCAGCTGCTCTGCTGGAAGGTGCCGTTGCACACGGGTTGGCCACGTGTGCTCACGGGGCAGAGGCGTGTCCCAGCGTCCCGCCAGCTGTCCGGCCCCCTCACAGCCATCCTACATCCTACCGCCTCCCTTGCTTGGAGTACTGGCTTAAGTGTGCTCCAGCTGGAGAGGCAATTGTCTCAGATTTGTGCCGTGTGGCAGTTGTAGCTGACAGACAGCTGCCACATTTTTGGCAGTAGTAACTTCGTGTAGGGCTGACTGAGATGCAGCTGTAGCTATTTTTAGCAGTCATAGGCCAAGAATTGGATCCTTAGCCTAATAAAAAGACTTCTGTGGCACTTCTGAAGTGTCAGTGTGAAGGTGGATTGCCTGTAGTAGAGTCTGCCTAGAAAAAAACATACAAGTCTCTTTCAAGTGCAGCTGCTATGAATTAAAGGCTGCACCTTGTGTTTTCTTTTGTGTGTCCATGTGTATGTGAGTTTGAGATCCAAGGAAGCACAGATCTGTTTGCTGATGCCCTGCAGCATGGGGTGTCTATAATTACTCTACTTCGGCTGTGCTGTAAAAAGAAAATACGCTTTTAAAAAATATGACTGCGTAATGTCTCAGCTTGCTGTCTTAGTACCTGTGGCACTGATAGTGAATTCCTTGTCCACAGAATACAGCTGCAGAGCCCATGTTGGGAGACGGTGGTGGAACAGCAGCAACCAGCTCTGAATGGGAGGGCCGACTGGAGCAAGAAATAAAACAACTGAAGGTTGGTAGTGAGTGAACACCAAACCAAGCCACTGGATAGTCAGCCTTCTAGCCTTCTAGGAGGGCTTCTCCAACAGCCAAAGCTAGTGGAAATGGTTTGTTCAGCCAGCATGTTCAGTGTTTCAGGCTGCGTAGGGGAAGCTGGCTGTCTCCTTCGTTTTTCACTTGGGAAACGAAAACTTGTCTGCCTTTAAAGAGCTGGTAAGGACAGCCTAGGGTCTAGCTTTACTCTGACATGGATAGCCCAGTGTGACTGGGAGGAAGGGTAGCCGCTGTTCGTGTTGCTCCTTCACTCCAAGTTGGTCGTGGTTTGGGTAAGGCTGCGTAAGTGTGTGGGAGCAAGGCTACAGGAACGGATGGTGGGTTGGAGCTGGTCAAGGTAGGGTATAGAATGTGTTTGTAGGACGCAGCGCTTCAGCTTTTGCTATGCTTGTTTTCTAACTTGATGTGGGATTTTTCCTGTTGCCAGAGTGAAGTCAAAGCCCTTTCTGAGGAGAAGGAATCGTTAAAGCAGCACCTGGACTCATCCAGTAGCACGGTTGCTATATTGCAAGATGAGAAAAGTAAACTGCAGCGAGAAGTTGCAGAATCCAAGAAAGAACAGGATGATCTCCTGGTGCTTTTGGCTGACCAAGATCAGAAAATATCTGCACTGAAGATCAAATTGAAGGATCTTGGTGTACCGGTAAGTGAAGGAATGGATCCAGTGATTTCTCGGGTCTGAGGCCGGTGTGGGCATGGTAATATACTTGATCCAGAGAGTCTGGTGAGGCCCCTTTCTATAAGCAGAGCCAAGTTAAATCTACCAGAGTTAGTTTTTCAACTTATTTTGGCAGCCCTCAATAAAACATGACCACTGCCTGTTGTCCCCGGTAGTCAGCCACCTTTAGCAGAGAAGTCAAGAACTGTGTGACATTACAAGATGACAGTTGCGATTAATAAGCATTAATTGATCTGGCATATAGTTTTAGCTTATCTTTTAGCTCACTTGCACTCCCGCAGCATTTGCTGTGCCTTCAAAAGGTTGGATCAGAATAAGGGATGTTAGTGCTCACAACAGATCTTGTATTAATTTCAGGTTGAAGATGAAGATGATACTGAATCTGGAGATCAAGGGGATGAAGATGAGGATGGGGATGAAGAGGAGCAAGACTAGAATGCTGTTGTGTGTTACCATGAAAACTAGATTGCATTGTTATTGGGGAAAAATCTATTACTGGTATACAAAGCAGAACATCTGCTATGGGAAGCAGATGGGGAAGTGACAACCGTGGGCCTAGTTAAAAGTTACTCAAGTGTTGGAAAATCCTTTGTACTAGGTAAAGCAAACAAAAAACACAGTTTCAGTTCTACATGAATATCCCAAGTTGTACTTGTTTAGAAGTTGCTTCAGACACTGTTTAAAGCAGGGATGACAATGCTGCTGCCTTGGTTCATTGTCATTGACAGTTCTGTGCATTTGTCTATGGTTTTAACTTTCTTGAGCTCTTAACATAATTAAATACAGAAGTATTTGGTTTAACATCTGACACATGGAGTCATTACCCCTGCCTTCAGCATGGAGCTTCAGTGTAGTTTGTGGCTTCCTCTAAAGAGCAGTGGGAGGCAGCAAGGTGGGGGTGGCCTCTGTGAGCGGGGGGAGCCGGTGGCCCTGCACACAGGCGTGTGCCTGGACCCCTGCCCTGGCTCCACTCGGAGCCTCCCTGGGAACCGCAATGCTCTGCTAATGACATTGAACAGTTTTCATCGGAAGCTGTGCGAGAAATGTAGCCTTTGGGTGAACAATTGCTGTGGGAAATAAAGACCAGTACACTCTAAGATCTTATGTGCTACTGCGTCAGCATAAATCTAAGTTAAGATCTTATTGACTACTTCGGTAAGGAAATGAAAACTACTCTGATTTATATAAGTTATTGGCTCTTTATGAGTAAATAAAGGACAATTTTAAAAGTAAACGGAGAATGGTAAACGCATCAGATTCTTCTTTTTGGTAATAAAGAGAATATGTCTACTTCGTCCTCATTTAATTCTCTTGTCCTGATTTAAAACTCTACATGTCAATACACGTAAGAGCAGCTCGAGGCAGTCTAGTCTGGCACATTAAGGTATTCGTGCACCGCATACTGAGGCTCTCGCCACCGGTGCAGAGAGGGGTGATGGTTCCCTTTTTGGTCTTTGGAGCATTACAGAGTTCGGTGACTGTCTACCGTGCTTGGACCTTTTTCAAAAATAAAATCTTTCTTTAATCAACAGATGATAAGTTGTAGAAGATCAGGACCGACAGCCCTAAATAGTATTTGTAGGGTGCGGGCTGGAGTGAAAAATCTCCCTCCCAAGCTTAACTTGGGCATTTGTTGGGTACAGTAAGTGGTGGTGCGGAGTACCCGGGGCTGCAGGGAGCTCTTTTGTGGGGTCTCTGAAAATGCCGTGGGCAGAATGAACAGAGATTTAAGGTGTTCGGTCTGCGATCGTGCCCAAGGAGGCATGTGGGCCTCTAGCATACAGGAAGTGGGAATGGAGAAAGGAAAAGGGGGACAAAATGAACATTTTTCTTCCCCCGTTGAGATGCGTAAGCACAGCCTCAGTATATGAAAACAAAAAGCATGTGATTGCTGGTCTGGCCTTATCCTGCGCGGGACCTGTTAATCTGGCAGCCATACCTGGACATCAGTGCTCCTCCCAAAAGAAGGCATGCTGCAACATATTTTTACTGCCCTTCCCTGCAGCGTTACGCTTAGGAAGTTCTTCCTTATGGATGCAACTTTAGAATGCTTAAAATTGCAAGAAATGAAGGAAGAGATAAGTAGAGGGGGTAGGGAGTTCAGGAGACAGACAAACTGGTTACGAACAGGTTGTAAAAAAAGCCTCTTCAAAGCGCCTTTCCCAATTAGAAAACCTGTTTTGTGGATTATTGTATTGCACCATCCTTGCGGTCTCTCTTCCTGCTGGTAGCAGACATCTCTGGTGCTAACTCTATTACTGTCAAGTGGGTGGCCTTTGCCCAGGAGCTATTCACTTGTCTGCATTCTTGGCTGTGTCATGAAAATTAGATTTATTCTTAATTCTTTGGAATCTTTTCTTGTCCCATCGTGATTGGGACATCATGAACACAGGGTGGCTTTCCCCACTATGCACAGCGTTCGGAGCCTTTGCACACAGTCTCTTTGTCAAAGCAAGCCACTGCTGCTAGCGAGAAGGGGAATCTATCACAGATTTCTCCTTCGCTTGTTGCACGAGCTGACTGTGATACAGAGCAACAGAAAGAGGTGCTCAGCTGCGGGGAGCACCGGGAGGGAAGAGCAGGTGTGGGTAGTTCTGATGAGGGTGTGTTAACAGCAGAGCACCTAGCCCCACCTGGAGTACAGAGCTGAGGCCTTAAGCACCGTGTCCAGACCTGCCAGCACGAGTCCCTTCCGCGAAGGGTGCAAAGGTCGTGTGCTGCCTGGTCTGAACGTGGGAAGGTTTTGTCACTTCTTTAAGACAGCTGCTACGCTATTTTGTGGATCAGTTGTTTGCAAAATACAGATTTCAGGGAAGCAAAAGCAGCGTGGCCTGTGTTACCCCACCTGTGTTACCAGCCTCTACCAGCTGCTGCTCTCCTGCAAGATCAAAAACTGCGAAGCCCTCTTAATTTGTGTGAAGTTTTACCTAGAATTTGTTTTCAGCAAAGCGTTCACCAGTGCATACGAGCTTAAGAGCCTACAAGCTTAAGTGCATTCAAGCATTTCTTGTTGTGAATACTTTACTAGAAAGGTCGGCTCCTTTTCTTTAAACTACAGGAATGAAGGGAAGTTTGAATGGGGAGAGCCTGGGGACTGACTGAGGGGGGGAAGCTGGTTGCCAAGCGATCAGACCCTCATCTTGTGTGAGGAGAGGCAGCTGTGGGGTCTGGGGAACACGGCTGCTCACCAAAGCCCTTTGGCCAACTGTCAGTGCCGTGAGCAGCCGTGGCAGAGGGGGATTTAACGCTGGCAAACACCTGTCGGGATGGGTCAGGTGCCCCCGTACTCCTGCAGGGTCATTTGCCCTGCCATCAAGAGGATCTGTAACTTCTCTGTGCTCCCCTGGCAATCTCGCTCACTTAGTTAATCCTTCCCATGAGCGAGGTTTGCCATTGTCCCACAGGAGGCTTCCTCCTTCAGCCCCCAAGAGACCTGGAGGAGAACCAGGATCTTTTCTCCTGTTCCTCATGAGTGCCTAAGCGTTCACCAAGCAGCATCTCCACTTCATATACAATGCTTCCTGGCTTACCCAGCTTTGTGCATTCATGTGCAGAGGGGCAGCAGCTGCAAAAGGACAACTGCCAATAAACAAGAGCAGAGTCCCTGTGGTGAGCCAAGTTGTGCACTTCGCTTCTATAGCCCAACTCCGCTGTGAAAAGAGAAGTGCAACAGATTCCTCATTTGCTCACCGGCCCTCTCAATTGCTCCCGAAGGTGTGACTCTGTCACGCTACTTACGCTCCGTTCCACCACTTGGCCCGTTCCTGCCTCACACCCACGTGGCACTGTTATGCATGGAACAGCCTCACCAGTGTCCCCTCGCAGAAATGGCTGTGGGGAAACGGTTCCTACAGCTCGAGTCCCTGGCGTGCTCACCGGGTATGCTGATCCAGCAGGTGGTGAAGCTGTCACTAGACGGGTGGTTGTGGCACTCACAAGCTGCTCTTTGCTGATTTTATAGCCCTGTTGTGAGGTCTGTGGGGTTTACCGTACATGTTTGGCTCCTTTCCTCCACGAAAGGAAAGCTTTAGCACCTGCCAGGTGCTAGAACGTGACATTTATTTGAAATGACATTTCAGAAACAAGAACTGGGTCTGGACAAGCCTGCGATCACATCCTGTCACTTCTATAAGAAACCAATAACCTTATGACACTGTTCTTGATAAAGGACATCCTACTGGGAACAAATGGCGATGCAATGGCTTTGAACCCTGAGGCTAATGTGAAGGTCAGGCCAAGGCCAAAAATACCACTGGTGTAGTGTTGTGCCTTGAGGCTGAAAGTGTCACTGCTGGTCACAGAGGGGACAGTCAGCGGTCACCAACGCTGCCGGCGGGCAGCACGTGTTGCACCAGGAGCAGCGTAACACACCCCAGGGCAGACAGCCTGCCAGATTGCAGGGAGATACTGGTGCCAGTCAAGAAGGGATGTCAGGCTGGTGCCCCTGCGCACGGGAAGGTCCTTGAGAAAGCCCGTGCTCCAGGGTTAGTGTTACAGCGTGGCCTCAGAATGGCCCCTGGGACAGCAAGTGACAGATGAGCTGAGCACCAAGAAAAATGAATTAGCCCCGATCGCCGGTGAGACCTGAGGCACCCCCGAGCCGTGTCAGCAGGTGCAGCCCCTGCAGCCAGATCCTATCTCCGTGCTGACCTGGGGTGTCCGGGCTACGTGACAGACGGGGGGAGAGAGGTGCTGCCCAGCTCCCAGGGCTGGCACCGAGCACACAGGTCACAACTTCTGTCCCGCGCTACAGGAATGAGCCGTTTCTGACTCTACTGTGGCCGCACGTCCATTTAGGCAAGGGAAGAACAGCCTGGCTTTTATGCAAGTCCCTGGCTGTGTCCGGAAACGTCACCATGAAAATGAACAGGGCAGCATGGAAACGTGCCCGGCTGTGGTCCCTCCATCTAAGGGATGCATGAGGGCATCCGAGACAGCACAGGAGGACTACACTCCACAAACTGAGAAGGCTCTCACCTGAGTTTCACCACCAAAGAGGGATTCCCAGAGCTCCCCTGATGGCTCCTGAGTTGTCCGGTGCAGCCTTGGCGTCTCGGCAAGGCAGGGAATTCTAAACACCCTGTCTCATACCGGGAAGCCACGTGGTGAGCCCGAGGAAGGCAAGTTCTGCATCCACAACAGGAAAACACCTTGCTTTTGGGCTTCTTGGCTCTACATTGGAGCCACGCTGGGGCCAAAGACAGCTGGTGGTTATGCCCTTCTCATCAGGCTAGCCCCAGATTTCCAACAGAACAGGATCCAACTCGTGGAAGCACACGAGTCTACAGGAGAAGTCTAAGGAGAAGCTTTGTCAGCACTTGCACTACTCTAAATTTGCTTCTTGAACTCCCGAATCACCCGCTCCTCCTCTGCAGACAGATGCATTGCCTGTATCTTAACACGTCTATGGATGTTACCCGAAAAACCTTATTCTTTCTGTATCATTCCGTATCATTACTCCAAGCTTCAGCCTGTCCTGTCTATTCCTACCTGCTCTCTCAGAACAAAGCACAGAGTGGAAGAAAGGTTCTGCAGAGCTGCTATTCGCATCTTAAGACACGAAGCAGGTGCCCGGTGGAGCCAGGTTGCTGCATGCTCGCATCTCTCACTCTACAGGCTCCTTCTGTGGGGTGTGCTTACACCTATAGATCCATCGTGCATCTGGACATTGCACGGGGTAAAGAGCTTATCCCCCAGACACACATATGGTTCAAAGGCAAAGGAGAAATGGGGCTTCCACATTAATCAGGGGACTCCCGAGATGCCGAGGTTTAGGCTTATTGATGCAAGCCTTCCTGGCCCTCTCCCTGCTGAACATTCCCAGTGACATTCAGTCTAAACCGAGACCGGGCCAGCCAGTTTGCCGCAGGCTGCATTCTTCTCCCGGTGGCTCCGGGGGACGTGTGCAGCTGGGAGGGAGAAAGTTGCCAAGGGGATTATTTATCCCCTCTTTATCCTCCGGCATGGTTCTATATCCGTCAGGGCCCGCCACAGTGCTCCTGGGGAATGTTGTGCTACCAGACGTCTCAACGCTTGCCAAGCTCGAGTGTGGCCACCAGATGGCACGATTTACCCACAGATGGACCAAACCCAGCCAGTGCTACAGACTGGGAACAAAAGTGTTGCGACCACTGAGGTTACACGCGTAGTGGCTGCAGAAGTTAGCGAGTGTAAGGGTTTCCAAGGCGTGGTTCTGTATCCATGAGGGCCTGCCACAGTGATTCTGGGCAACAGTTTGCTACCAGAGGTCCTAGAGCTCGCCAGGCTCCGCTGTGACCACCAGATGTCACAGTGGACCCACGGATGAACCAAACCCAGCCAGAACCACAGACTCACAGAACTGTCAGGGTCGGAAGGGACCTCTGGAGATCATCTGGTCCAAGCTCCCTGCCAAGGCAGGGTCGCCTCGAGCAGGTGACACAGGGAAACATCCAGATGTGTTTGCAGTGTCCCCAAAGACACTTTGCTGCCAGAGGTCCTGACACTTGCAGAGCTCCACTGTGGCCACCAGATGGCACGGTTTACCCACGGATGGACCAAACCCAGCCAGAGCTGTCGCTTTGGAACCCGAGTGTGGCGGCTGCAGAAGCTACCGAGTGTAAGGGTTTCCTAGGCATGGTTTTGTACCCATCTGGGCCTGCCACAGTGATTCTGGGGAATAGTTTGCTATCAGACGCCCTAGAGCTCGCCGAGCTCCGCTGTGGCCACCAGGTATCACGGTGGACTCACGGATGGACCAAACCCATCCAGCACTGCAGGCTAGAACCTTAAGTGTTGTGGATACAGAGGTTACACGAGCGGGATGGTTTCCAAGCTAGCTAGATGGTTGCTTTTGGTTTTAAACAGACTCGTCAGCAAACGGCTATAATATAGCTTACTGTCCTGCTATCTAATTCTGGTCATTCTCAACCTCAAATAGCGCTAGCAGCTGGCTCTGTGTCAGGACGTAAGTCAACTTCAAAGAAGGGAAAAACATTTTCTGAGGTGGCTAAAGAAAAGAGGACTTATTAGGATGCCTGGTGATGAGCAAAAGGGCTTGTGTGGCCCGTCACAGCCATGAACAAGTACAGGAATATGAGGGGCTGACTTAATGGACCTGCTTATGGTAGGAGGGAGTCAGTTTTGGCCCGAAGCAGCAAGCAAAGACAGCAGGTGCGGCATGCCAAGGTGCCAGCAGCAGGATGCTCTCCATGGAGGTTAGTTCTCTCCTGTTCCCTCCTGCTGAGCCGCCCCAGAGGGTGCACAAGGGCTGGGGCTGCTGCAGCAGAGGCAGGGACAGAGCAGGCTCTAACACAGTACTTTTAAGGGCAACCGCTCCTTTCTCACTAGAACTGAACGAGGTTGTGTCAGCCTGCCCAGATGTACAGGCATATGCCAAAGGTGGAGTGGAAACACGCCAGGCTCACTCATCGCTCCAGGAAATCCGCTTGGATAAGAACAAACTTTCTCTGTTGTTTTTTTTTTAAATCCCTTAGACACCTACACTCAACTTGTCATCAGCTGTCTGGAGCCGATGTTATCTCACACGCCATGTGCTTCACTGGCAACAGCGAAGGGGGCAGTCGCTGGGCAACCGATACGAAGCTTCTACTCTGAGCAGCCTCAGCTGCAGCTACCCCGTTACTCAATCCCCTTGCTGGCAGCACCCAGCAAGATGTTCTCCTTCCCATGTGAGGGAAACAGGCAGCCACACGGGCTGCCACTTGCCCTCGTTTATTGTGTGCTCTGCAAGTCCACAGTAGGGTCTGGACATAGCGCAGCTATGTCAGATGCCCTTTACCCGAAGCTGAGTACTAGCTGTGCACTCTGAGGCTGGTTGCATCATCCCCACAATCCCTGACCTGGCCACCTAAAGTCAAGTGCCCCTGCTCTGCACACAGAGATTGTGAGGGCCTGAGCCTGGCCTGACGCTCAGGGTGAAGTGCTCTGATGTCAATGCTGTGGGACTTGAGACAATTTCCCGGCAAAGTTTCATGTATGACTGAGTCACTCTGCCCTTTGCTCTAGAAACCTCCTGCTTTGACCTCAACATACAGCAAGGTCATGTGAGAAATTTCCCCCCCATTTCTGCTCTTAGCCTTGAAATGCAGCTTTTACAATGGGGTGGCTATACAGAAATTTTCTTCAGCCTTCAACTCCTGTTTGAATGTTCCTGGTCGTGCTCCCAGCTCCTCATCAGAGGAGCAGACTTCTGATCGAGCAGATAATGTGACTGTTATTTCTTCTTCCCTGCTGCTTGGAAATGCAACAGGACATTAGTCAAAATAGTTGCTTCTCAGGTACATGCTGTTCGACCTGTCTACAAATATCTGTTACTTGTAGATTTTTTTTTTTGGCTGTATTTCCCTCAAGAATGTCCCAAATGAAGTGTCAGGATAACAGGATGGATGATGTAGCACATCTGTCCATCTCCGAGAAGATGGCAGGATTGACAGGAGCTTTTTCCCAAAGGCCCTCCTTACGTCCAGTCCCCTCTGCCAGCCGTGGAAAGCAGTACTGCTTTCCCTGGAGGATGCTGTCAAAGATGTGCTTCCAAGTACCTGCTGTGCCTGGCATCCAGCAATGTGCGTGAGCTGGCTGAAGCCCTGGGGCTGCTTCAACTGTCTGCTCACATCGGGTGCCTGTAACCCCGACCCGTGAGAGGCCACAGGAGCCCATGCTCAGCTTCTCCCTGCGTCTCTGCGGTTTTCCAGGCAGATTTCCAGGTGTGCGTGTATGTCTTGCACCTATCTAGGCCCCCAAAGAAACCCCCGAGTCCTAGACTCCTCAGGAAAGAAACAGAGGGAAGGAAATCCCCATTTCAAATGGCTTCTCTCTCCAAATGTGTCAAACTGAGAGACCAAGGGGCAAAGACGAGCTCCGCAGAGGAGTGCACGGCTCCGCGCAGCCTGCTGGCAGATGAACAGAGATAACTTGGAAGCTGTGCTCCTGTGTTGCTCCCTTTCTTTCTATTTGGTTTCTGTTTCTATACTCTCAAGGTAATTTTTGGCAAAACAAAACTGAGCAAACCCTCTGCCTCACGGCAGGCGGAAGATGGATCCTGGAAGCCGCCAGGATGGATTCTGCCAGTTGCAGAAGTCAGGCCCTGCTCCCCCGGTCGTAAAATTAAAAATGAGTTAAACATGCAGCAGGTGTTAATGGAAGGCATGAACCAGCTGGCAAACCGCAGGCCTTGGAAAAGGTACAAACCAAACGCAGACAGGAAATCCCCCACCCAGCCAGGATCTGGAAGTTGTCTACACCTGAAGGAAAGGTAACTGGGCATGATTTACTTTAGATCGATTATTTGCAGATGACGGAATGTGAGTGACGTTCATTCTTAGTTCTACAGTAACGTCATTGAATGAGTGAGAAACCAGCCCTTGCTGCCTCCTGCCACTGATTTCCTCTGAAGAGTAGGTTCTCTCCCCTCTGAAGACCTGCTCCTGACCCCCCTGAGTCACTGGCACTCCATCATGAGGCAGGTGTCAAAGGAGCGCTCCTGCCAGCCAGTCTCTCTCTATACAGCAGGCTCACGGTCTCAGGGCAGTCAGGGCTGGCTGAGGGACGAGGAAAGGGAATTACGTCCGTGAGCTGCAAGGAAGGCTAAATTTATTGGTAGAACCAGACCGGGATGCCGCAAGGATCGCTGCTTACATAAAATGTGTTTGCTCCCACCTTTACTATTCCTCTACAGAGATCCAAAAGTTGAAAAGATTACCTATTTTACAGATAAGGCAAAACGGTCCTAAATACGGACAATACTCACAAGGGGGAAGCTGGCTGGGACAACAGTCCCGTACTTTTCTCCCTGGCATCCCATTTCACCACGCCTGAATCTTTGCTTGAGTTACACACCTTTTCTGACACCACCCCCCATCTCTGGGTAGTCAAGTTTTCATTTCCCTATTCCTACCCCTCCCCTGCCCCAGCATGCCCTTGTTAGCTCACACTGGCTCCGGCCAAATCTACATGTATTTATTTTGCAGAAACAATCCATCACTTACATTTTGTGGTTTATTGACCTTCTCCCATCTGGCACCTGGCTCCATCACAAGTTTCTTATGTGACATCCGTGTCCTCACGGAGACACTGCCACGGCTCCCAGCTCCACATCGGCACCAACAGCCATGGGCTAGGCCCTCCAACACAACGGGGAAGCACTGTGTCTCCACACTGGCCAGTTACGCCTTTGGATTCACCGGTATGCTTTTGTTGGCAAATGGGAATTCATTTCAGCTGTCCGCTGGCACAGATGGAGTGTGCTGGGTGAATTTTGGAGTTGTCTGACTAGTGCTACAGATGGGACGTAAAACTAGCCAGAGAGACACCCAGCATACACATTTCCGCAAGGCATTTTTTGGGCACAGAAACCACTCACTGTGAATAAAGGGAAAAGAATGACCCAAGGCCTCTGAGAGAGGCTGTGGCAGTGACGAGCTGTGTTCCCGAAAGAGGTATGAGCTTGTTATCTAACTCTTAGTGTACCAAGGGAGCATATTTACATTGCAAAGTGTTCCTCAATTAGTAAGTATTTTTAAAGCTTTCCAAATAAACTTCAAAGCAGGAGCACTTCCTTTTGGTAAGGAAGGGCTGGCTATGAGCGGGAGCTCCGAATGCCACCTGCTAATCACTTCCTTCCTGCCATCAGGACTCTCCCCACAGGTGGGCTTCTCCTGCCTTTGCTTCCTACCAGAAAAGCCTCATGGAATACAAGAAGGCTTCGGGGAGGGAGCTCAGAGTGGGCTGCTGTTTATCACCTCTCTCCCAATCACTATTACCCATCTCAGAAGCAGGACTACTACAAGAGGCAGAAGGTTTGGCTCCTTGGCAGCCTGAGAAAGCTGTGGTGCTTCTCAAGGCAGAGCAGCAACTAGATGCAAGGAAAGTCAGGCATTAGGGGAGGATGCTCAGGGGCTCCTGGCCTGCCATCTCCATCCCCACCACATTTCCCAGGGTCAGGCTCAGATTGCAGGGCGCATCCTGATTTAACTGGACACCCAGTGTCATTACAGAAAAGTGTGTCTTTTGGAAACGAGACTGACCCTTTGGAACTGACACACCATGAAGCTGAATTTAAGAAAAGCAACAACGCATTGCGAATATTTGGGCAATTTTCTCTTGGCACATAATCGCTTGTTTTGTGACCTAAAACCCAGTATTCCTTCCAGTCCTTCACAAGGGGACAGGTTACTTAAATTATTTATAGATGCGTTGATCCTTTCTGCAATCGAGGCGGATCAACCAGACGTGACATAATTCCCGATGCTGCCATCTTGAGCCATTCCTCATGTGACCTGCTCCTCGTAGGTGCTGTGGGCACAAGTTATCAGCTCCATCTATTGCAGACATCACAGAGGTCCCTCCCTAGCACAGAGGATGCTTGGGAAAGGCAGGATACCGGGCATGCTACGCTGTGTCACTGGCTCTCGATGAAGAGGTGAGGGAAGTCCACCTCGGCAGTACTTTTCCACTTGCTTTCCCACCCAGGAGCTGGTAACCAGGCTGTTGGGACAGAGGTCAGACGTGGCTTGGAATCCCTCAGTAGTTCTGTGATGCTAATGCTGAGTTATTCTCAGGTACGAGAGGTCTCAGGTGTTTTTTCCTTCCAGAAAGCACCTCCCGTTATCTAGGGAATGACCCTAGGTAATACATATTCAATTATTTGTATCAATAGTCACTGGAGATGTCTGAAAAGCAGGAGGGTTGAAGTCTGGAGAGCCTCTTTTCAATCGGCAGTACTTCGTAGCTTCTTCCATGGCTGGATAGGAGCAAAACTCCAGAGCTGGCAATTTCCCACGAAACAGGAATCCTAAAGGACACGAACTTGCAGTTTCGACAATGCAATTGCTTTGTTGCCGTGACATTAGTGTGTTTCAATTTGACAATGGTGACAAGACTTTTTTGTCTAAGGGCAGTAAGGATGTACTGCTTTTAAGAGACGAGACGGTAATAAACATAACTGTGAAAGCAAATTTCAACACAAAGAAATTAATGAAAATTACAGGTATCCTTTGGAGGTAGGATAAGGGAAGGGGAGCAGTCCCTATGGGGAAGGTAGAGGGAGAATACCCTGCACGAGAGGGTGGCTGGGAAGCCAAAAGCTGGCTGACGAGCAGATGCACCCAGCCTGGGCATCACTGGTGCTCAGGGCTGAGGACATTCAGGATGTCTGGAGGCCCGGGAAAAGCTGCAGGCTTTCTGGACTGTGACGTACTGGAACGATCTAGTCAGATTTTGATCCAAGGCAAAAGGAAAAGGCTCCTTTTCTTAAAAATTGTATCACCACTGCAACTGCGAAGATTGACCTGGAACTTCTCGTACGGATCTTCAGCTTCTGAATTCTCGGCCTTTCACAGCCAGTATTCCCATTTGACCCCCTTCTGTAGTTTTATTATAAAGAACTTACAGTTGCATATGCAGAGAAATGTCCTGTCTGCTGCCTAAAAAATGATGTGACATCCATAAGCAAAAGAGCCTCCAAGCAGAGCATCTGAAACAAACTTCACTAAGTGGCCCGTTCCTCAAAGAGTCCATTTCCCATAAATATTTTCTCCTCTCATTTCCTGCATGCTACTTGTTACGTTATTTGTTTAAGTCAAATCACTGTGTGGCAATTGCTAAGAAACAGAAGCTGACTGTAACTGCCCCAGGAGCAAATGGAACTCCACGGATGAGAAGGACAAGTAAGTGAAAATAGAAATCACTGATACAGCAAAGCGCAAACTGATGAAACAATAAAAAGTTTCACTCCTTTCTGACTGGCAGTGGCTTACTTGGTTACACTGGCCTTTAACACGGGGGAAAGAGCTGCTTTAGGAAGGGTTTTTTCAAAGACCAGAGGGCACAGGTTTGGGCTAATGTGGCTATCCATGACTCAGGGCCTCTGACATCAGTCCTGCTGTTGGCATGAAAAGAAAGAAAGGGTAGCAAGTTCACATAGGACCGAGGCAGCTTCTAACTTTAAAAGGGTGACATGTCACCCACCAGACTGGAGGAAGGCAGTGGCATCCAGTTGCCCCTGGAATAACGTATGCAAGCAAGTTTAGGGGGAGACACCATCTTTAAAATCACTCTTTTTCTCTTGTCCCCAAGAGGTCAGGCACTTCTTCTGTTGTCATCCCTACTCCCAGTGATTTCCCCCCTTCTTCCCTTTTCATGAAGCAGCATTTTCTCCCTGTCACTGATACATCCTCTGCAGGCTGCGCAGGCAGCATCAAAGAAACCTAGGCAAGCTGTGGCCTGTCCCTAGGAATGCCATCCACGGGCAGCGGGAGCAGAGGGAGCAGCGAGAGGCACACAGGACTGACCTCACTAGTGGAGGCAGGGAGCTGCAGAAGATAAAATGCACCTGTTTTATTGAAGGCATGTTTACATCGAGAATCAGGTCCTGCCTTACTATGCTAAAACCGTAAAGTAGAGTGTCTTTTCTGGAACAGCTCCTGGATGGGCTTGTCCAAACAGCAGCCGGGGAACATCAAAAGGTGCAGCGATCATCCACAGATAAGCACCCGAATTGTCTGATCCTGAGCTAGCCCCAGGCACGGCTCAGCGGCTTGTCTGCCCACCGTGAGCTCTGTCTATAGCCTGCCCTCGTACCAGAGCCTCTTTCCATGGTGACTGCTACGTACACATGGCAGAGAGCTAACAATCAACAAGCCGACAAGTCCTCATCTCCAAAGAATAGATAACCCTCGGTGTGAAGCCCTTGGAGCAGAGAAAGGAACGGGAGCGCAGGATTGGGTCAGTGCTCGCTGCAGTGACCCAGCCGCAGTGGGAAGTGTGTTTGCATCAACCATTGCTCAGTAATTATAGCAACAGATGACTTAAGATCAAAGTGTTTTTGTGAATGATGTGGCGAAGTAAATCGCTGGAAATCTGAGCTTTTTTATCTGTGGATCTGGCTTTAATGCTGACTTCTGTCCGGCTTTAACCTGCCCTGGGAAAGCGTCTCAGCTCCCAGTGCTGCGGCGCTGGCCCAGGCAGACCCCCACGGAGCGCCCGGCTCCCTCCAGGCTCCTGCCTCGTGCATGGCACGGGGGCCAGCAAGGTGGGGACGGCAGCCACTGGGCTTTGAGGCCTCATCCCCAGAGCGGTTCCCGATGCAGAAGGGCGCGTTTGCTGTCACAGTGAGTCAAGAGCCAGGTGTCCCGGTGCTTTGTGCTGACATGCCGAGGTGGTGCTGCTGCTGCTGCTGCTGCTGCTGCTTCCAGGGGCTGCCCCTCCCATTATGAGCACCCCGGCGGGCAGCTGCGCCTCCGCTGGATGCAGCCCAAGTGTTCCAGAGAGGGGTTCTGATCCAACTGCTCCTGGCCTTGCCCACCCATAAAGATAGATTCCAAAGAGGGTTGGACAGGAAGGCCCCTTGATTCAGGGTGATGCAGCACATGGAAAGCATGGCTGACCAGCACGTGGAAAGGGCACCATTTGCCAACCCCTCTGAGTATATCCCAAAATCACCCTTCACCTAGGCTGGATCTCCTCTCTTCCTGTCACACATGCTCCTATCAGCTTCTATCATGTGCTTATCCTGAATTTTGGAAAGATTTAATTACTTTGCAAAGATGCTAAGCTCCTGTTGTTACCCACGCCAGGTGTTCTCTTGGTGCCATCAATTGGCGACTGCTCCACTGACTCCACACACTGGTCTCTCGTGTGGTTGCACGCTGGCTCCAGACATCTTTCCTGCATGGTTCCTGGCTAAAGGTGTTTGAGTCAGAAGCGGCAGAGCGTGGAGAGAAGGCCAGGGTGGCTGTGGGTTAGATGAAGAGAACAAATCCTGACTTACAAAGCATTCCTCAGGTGTCTCTGAGACAGTCTTGATCTCTCTTGGTGATCTCTGTTGCTTTAATTTGCTGGTTTAATTCCACAGGCAGCGCCTCCCGCACGGTTATCACGTGGCAAGGAGGCCTTTGTCGGATAAAGTTTAGAGTTGCCTCCCGGGACTAGGCACCGAGGCCATCTATACACGGAAATTCCCAAATCACATCAGTCACCTGGGTTTTTCCTTGCTTATGCTGAGATGCTGTGCTGCTCCTACCTGCTTATTTCCCAACAGAGCAGAGAGGCTTAATTACTGGGTTGCAAAGTTCCCAGAGGTCTTACGAATATTGAATTGGAAAAGCGAAGTATCGTGACATACTGGGACTCCCTAAACCGTGATAAGTTGTTATCCAAAAATTTGCTCTAATCCAGGGGAAATCTGTCCCCCGAACAAGCTACCCAATGTGCATGTGTTTTGGTTGCTATCATAAAAGTCTACAAGATGAACAGGCAATTCATTATCATTTTGGGTAGTGCTTTGAATGTTATCATTTGAGCTTCTTAAGAGGTTAATCTTCTGTCCCTGGGATCCTGATGAGGAACAATTAGAGTATCCTGTGGTGAAACACTGGATTATTATTAATGAAACTTGTGCTGCCCTGGAGTTTTAATTGACTCAAGTGTTTAAACACACGCCTGACTTAAAACATGTGGGCACTCTCATTCGTGCCACAGGAGCTACCAAGACTTCTCACACAATGCAAAGAAATGTTAACTATTAAAACCATGTTTGATTATTTATTAACCTTAGATCCTCACATGTCCTACCCAAAATCCCTCAACAGAAAGGGCTGAACACTTTATGTGCCCTCGACACGAAGCAGGGCTTTAACTACACCTTTCTTTCCCTTAGGTTTTAAAGGAAGAAATGTCTAGATTCTGTCAGGGCAATAGCTATCCAGAGATTTTTGTTTGCCTCTGAGCCACATTCAGTCGGGGTCTGTAATATCAGGAATTATTTTCGTCAAAATTTTCAAGACAGGAGCCAAGTTTTGACATTTTCACATGAAACTAAGCTGTCAGGATGTCTGATAGTGCCCATGGTGGTAACAAGCCGTATGTGAGCTTCCAGCCGAGATGCCGTGCTCCAACAGCTTACGTGGTAGGGACAAAAGGGGTCTCCTGGGCCATGACTGCACTCACACTACCGAAACAACAGAGCTGAGGCTTTTGCTCACATGCAGAAGGCAAAGGGAGGTTTGCTAATTATTTAAAAGAAGTCAGGGTTTGATAACAATACGCTTGTTCCCTCACGCCACCCTCCCAATTCTCCTTTCCCACTGCGAACTATCTGATGAAGACAGAGGTTTCAGGACCAGGCCCTGTGTGCTACCTGTGCGTACAACCAGGATACCGCTGCATCTCAGTTCCTGCGCGGAGACTCCCAACCACTCCCACAATACTGGCCGAATTTCCTGGGCCATGTGCTGGAGCAGAGGCAAGCTGCTTGCACAAGAAGGAGCAGACCTGGCTGGATTTGCGTCTTCGTGGGTGCAGGGGCCCACAGGGAGCAAAGGTACACTGGTTGCTGCCAATGGCTATCAGCGAGGAGCGCTTCGTGCAAGTCCCATCTGTTGCCTTGTCGAATGTCATGGTCCAAGAATGCAGCTACTGCTCAGGCAGTTGCCAGCTGGCCACAGCAACTGCAGGTGTGTATTTTTTTATTTGTTTATATATGTAAATCGAGTCCAAAGTCTCAAACGATTAAGTCATGCAATGCAAGGCATGTGACAGAGTGGTTAATACTGAAGGGCAGACAAGGATGACAGGAGGAAAGCATTTCAAAGTGGCAGCTGTGAGGTAAATCATATTGGAATTGGGTAACCTGGATTTAGGGGAGAGGTTGGAAAGGAAGGGTGTAGCACTGGGAGAGGAGCTCTTCTGTTTTTTTTTCTCTGGGAAGGGCCCTGATCCTGAGACTCAGGCCCTGACTTCAGTTTTACATCTGCTACCGCAGGGCTGATGTGTGCCCATCAACCTCAACAGAGAGGGGCCTGACTGACACCCAGAGAAGCCTGAAATTACTGGGGTGAGCTGCAGACTCTGGGACATGCTTTTGGTACAACCAGTGGCTCTCCCTCTCCTTTTCCTGGCCTCTCCGTGGCACATGAGAAAGAGCAGAACAGTGAATGAAATGGGCTTGTGGATGGGCTCACACTGGTTCACATGGGAAGTCTTAACCTGAGTGGAAAATGCCCACTTGAATGGCAACTGGACCTGAACCCGTAATTACCTCTGCCATCACATGTCTGATTTGCAGCTGTGTGCACAAACAAACGACCTGTCCATGCACTGATTGTTCTTCACATTAAACACTCCTTGGTCCTGCTCTTTTAGAAAAGAACAAAAAGCCTGGTCTGATCCTCACGGAGATGAGCGGGGACCTCTGTACGGACTTCAGGAGAGGTGCACCGTGACACACAACCAGCCCCGTGGCAGACATCAAATGATGTTGTTCCCTAGCAGTCTGCTGATGTTATCACTGTTTCTTTGAGGAGTGAGAAACAACAAGATCCTACAATGACAAACCACGACGTCTTTTGTGGTACATAAAGACAGGTAAAAAAACAACAACAAAAAACCTAACAAAAAAGAAACCTTCCCAAATAATTACAAACGAAAGAGCATTTCATGACCTTTGTGATTTTCATGGACCAAGCACCTTACAGACAATTTGCTCACGATCTGCCAAAGGGGACAAGGGACCATCACGAAAGACTGACAAAAACCAGCTAGAAAATCAAATCTGGAGAGGAGAACAGGACTATTACGGACGAATCATTACCTTATACACAAAACTCTAAATTGGCACCACATTTACTGAGCTTTCAGGCTCACAATTCCAGGGAACAAGGAAAAGCTTACTTTACATTAATTGATAGACTACTTTGCAGGTTCTTGTTGGTGGCTGCTTTCACCCAGAGAATAAATGCTGTTTATAGCACTGCCTCATGGAAAGCACCACAACAGCCAGAAATTGTTTCACCTTTACCAACTCATGGCGTGGTAGAAACCAAGAATTTGCATTTTTTGTTATGACTATTTTAATTTTTTTTTGGTGTAAGGTTAATACAAAACCATAACGAAGAACTGTATTTGAATCTCTGATAAGCAGGAGTGTCAAATTTTACAGGCTATTGTGGCCTATATAGTTGGGTTTGGTTTGGTTTGGTTTGGTTTGGTTTGGTTTTTTTTCAGAAGGGATTTCCAAACTCTTAAGCTCAAATCTTCTGAGGTTGAGTCCATAATAAACCAGCAAGGTGATGTGAAACGTGTTAAGGACCAAACTTGTGCCTAAACCCAGTCGAATGGAGAGTAAGAGGTGTGCAGGCACTCAGCAGGGATGCACGCTGATATCCTGCTGTGGTCCTTCAGCCAGCAAAGCCGGGGCAGGAAAGCTAAGTGGATTTAAACTGGAGTACGATAAACGAATTAACAGGATTATATAAGGTGTTAGTTTACCCTGTCAGTAGCTGGACTTGATGCACTAGGAATTACTTTCCAGTCCTGTGTTCATACACAAAGCCTAAAATACTTATTAAGTCCCCTAAGTAAGTGCTCCCTGATCTCACTGGATGTTGCACGGATGTGGCACAGAGGGGAAAATCAGACTGTCTGTATGTCAAATTTACTCATTAGACATTTACACTAACGCCACAATTTACAGCACTGCTGTATGTAGATGCTGACCTGCATTTTGATGTTGGATTGAAGGCATTCACTCCAACTAGCCATATTAGCTTGGCCATTTCCTTGCTAGATACTCTTGGCAGGTCTCCCCTAGAAGAGGAGACACTCCAGATCTAGAAAGATGCCAAGAGGGTTGAGCAATGTGCCCTTAGACTTCTGTGTCGTGTCATCACGAGGCCGTACGATTTCATGCAATTACCAAGTCCTAATATGCTCGTGGCCCTTTGGACTGAAAGTCCAATGGCTTTTCCAGAGCTGTTAGACGGAGGGGAAAAGTATTTTCTTTTTGATTGGTGCTGTTTGTTTGTCTTTCCACTGCGAACTCCCCCAAATCCCTGGTGTCAAAACACCTGGCAGGGCTGCCACGTAGGTACTGCTTGTTTGTCCTGTTACTCCGAGTGCTGCGGCGGGTGGGAATTTGGCTGGCCCTGGGGAAGTGAGCCACATCAAACACCTGCGCTCGGAGTCACATGGGGATTGTGCCGCCTGCTTATTCCCTGCTGGGATTCAAGTAGGTCGGAGCTTTGGGGGAAGATCATCCTCCAAGGTGATGTCACTGCACTGATGAGAATGATGGGAAGGATCTCTATGAACGATACGGGGTGAATGTGGGAAGCACAGTGATTCTGGGTAACACCACCAGTGAAGGTGACACCCCAGCCCCGCTGGTACCGGCCACACGCGGGTTCGTAGAAGTCAGCTGTAAACTTGAGGGAAGAAATACCTCGTAACCATACAGGACTGAAGTGCTACATCCACATCTGCATCACCGGGTCTGGTTGCCCTCTTTTCAGAAGGCCCACAAACTCAACCATGTAGTCCTGCACTTGCGTCCGAAAACAACATAACCAGATCAGCTGCAGCCCGTACTACTGTACGGCCTCACTTAGAGAAGCACCTGCAAATCCAGTTCAGTCCCTAGAAAAACGTGAGCGGAGCAGTGGTACAGACCACACTTCAGGGTGGAGACTCTTCTCTCAAAACCAGCTGTAATTGTTTGTTGTGTAATGGTGCCAATGAAGTTTTCTAACTCCCTCACATACTGGGAAGATTCACTTGATCATAAGAGCAATTTCACTTTCTGGCATCTACCATCCATCAGAAATTCCAGGCCAGAACTTTAAAGAGCAACCAATGACTTAGGATCTTATGACTGCTAAACTTTTCCACTGAGGTACTCAGCAGGCATGCACAGTCCTCCTCCCCAAACCTCTTCCTCAGAACAGAGATCAAAACCGTGGGTCGCCCCAAAAGCCCTACCTAGGCTGTGATGTGGAGCTAGCAGTTGTTCAAGATGAGTCACAAAAGCTCCTTCTGAACCAAAATGTCGGCTCTAACCCCCAGATGAAGATCCCTGCCCAGGATCCCTTCAGGGAGCACGTGCACCCTTCCCTCAGCTATGGAATCGCATACGAGTTTTAGGTGCAGCGGTGCCACAGGCACAAAGGGCACAGCCTAGGAGCACTCGAGGGCACCTTTGGCAGAGGCTACAGGTTCTGGCAGTGCTGACAGGCTTTGGCAACACCAAAAGACGACCGCTCTCAGCCTCATGTCAGGCTTTGAAGCTCACGCAACCAGCTGGCAACATGTGACGGGGGACACGAACACAGGGCAGGGTTGAACACAGAGGGTCTGATGGAAGTTCGTTCTGTATCGGACATGCTTTGGACAAGACTGGGCTTTCTTTGTGAGATCCTGCAGACAGTGCCCACAGGGCACACCTAGCTAAGTAGCTCCAAGACCTTTCCATCCAGCAGGACTGACCTTATTTGGGAAGTGTGAATCCAGTGCAGCTTGGCAACTTTATCTTACAGGTAAAGGTCTTTAGTTAAGCTCTGAAGAAAGCATCCTATCTCCCCCGAACCCATCTTGAACTCTGCCCTACACCAATCCCTAGCAAAACGGTACCTGCATCTGTTCCACCCAGGCGTACAATCAAACAGTGACTCATTGTCACAATCCTTATTCATGCATTTATTGCCCAGATAACTCTCCATTAAGCTAATGAGTCACTCTTTTACACCCACCAAATGCATAGTTTGAATGCTGCTGCTTTCTGCTATTCATAAATCGGAAGGAGAACGAGAACAGACAGAGCCTCGATGCAGAAAATTTGCCTCTAGTGGCAAGCTCCATATTCCAAACTCAAGGAATTCAAGGTTTTCCATGCATGTTACAGGGAACAAGCAAGGCTCCAGTGCCTCCCACAGACAAGCACTGGAGAGCTAATGCTGCTCGGTGAAGTGCCTCACACCAGTCTACTTCTAGAGCCGGAGGATGATGGCCAGGGCTTCGCAGGCCTTGGATGCCCAGGACTCCTCGGCCATGTTTGAAGCAGCTTTGCTGAGATGAGCAGGCAGCTTTATTCCAGCCATCACTAAATTTCAAGCAGGGTAGGAGATAAAATATTTGGTATAGCTTTAACTACATGTATGCACAATCCATGCAAACTTTTTGGACATAGTAAACTAAGAATTTCCAGTTCTTGCTAGCTTGGCAATATTGTGAGCAATTTGTTTTTTACATGCCTGATGTGGTCCGTAACATAAAGCTGTACCTAAATGCTCTACTGACATCTCTCAGCAGTGCTTTGCAGCCGAGACGAGCTGCCTGAGCCTTGTAAATAAAACAGGTGACCACAGAAGTTCCACTGGCTTTGACTCCGGTTTGTGCTGCCGACACAGGTCAGGAGTGTGGAAGCAGACCTCGGTTTCACACTGACCTTCCCCCCTTAGACAGTGTGCTGACAACTGGTTATGTCAACAGCCAACCGGTTCAGCTTCTTGAGGCTTATCAGACTGTTTGCATAAACACTGGGATCAGAGCAAGAATGAAGGGAGGACAGGCTTGAGCTTTAGGAAGGCTTCTTCCTACAGTTTTCTTATCTTCTCTCCCCTGTCTGTCCCCTCACCGCTTGTTTAAAGGACTTGCTCCCCAGCAACTCACGATCCCAGGTTTCCTCTGGATCGGTGTCTAGAGCTGGAGCCTGCAGGCTCTCTGAGGTGATCTTGCACTGCTCTTGCAGTTCCATCCAATGTGGTTCCCTCTCCGGTCAGTTCAGGTTCGAATCTGAGGAGACTGTTCTGGCCAGGAGCAAGGAGCAAGCCAGTCCATATGCACATGTGAGGAAGCAGTTCCCGTGGCTCCCCTCTGCCTCTGGAAGTCCAGACTCTTCACTGGACTGCTGGAGCTTTTGTAAATATTCAGTGTTTCTTTTTCTAAACAACTAGGCACATATTTAAAATGCTGAGCTCTTCTTGCTAGACACTGCTGCTAGTTCCCAGAACATGCAGAGGATCCCAGGACTATCATCTATGCTAAGGAAATAAAGTTCTCCCATCTGTTCAAAAGGGGAAGAATGTAATATTGACCAATACTGAGAAATGTATTCTCCTGGTTTCAGAGGCAGTTATTGGAATGTGCTTGGTATTCAGATGATAACTTAGACCTGCAGCAACTCGCTGAGTGATGCCTTGCATCACACTGTGATAAAGGGATGTGTTTGAAGTGTTTGAAGGCAGTACCTCGCTATCATTCCCTTTCAGTGCTGTCACTCAGAGCTCTTCAGCCTTGCCTCTGCCAGCAGTTAGTTAGACTAAACTAAACCTTCCATTCTTCTAGACCTAAAACTCATCTGGGCTTACTCGATTATTGATTAAAAACAGGCACCGGAAAAAAACAGGGAAAGGATCTTTTCCTGAACACGCTAGCTTAATACAAAGACCAACAGTGTGCTTTTCCCCAGAGAATGTGAGCTGAAGAGCAAGACCCTTCCAGCCACCCCTACGGCCCAGCTTTGCCAGGCCATGTCATGCAATTTTTGAGGTGTTGGCTTCTCTTGTTTTGAGGCTCTCTCCTACCGAAACGGGGTTTAATTGCTCCTGCCATCAAGACTGACAGAGGAGCGCTAACACACCCACTGGCTCTGAGCAGGCCTGTGACTGCACATCAAAGCTGATCCCACCTCACAGCAGCAGCCATGAGCACATTCCAGGGCAACAAGAGCCCTGCGAAAGGCAGACAGAGAACCCTGTGGCCTCGGAACCTCCCCACCCACTGCCGACTTCCATTAATTCATTAACTCTGCAGCTTTGTTCCCTTATCATCATCCTCCCAGCAGCAGCACGATAAATTGGATTTGCAACAGATGCTTAAACGAGATGATCCCAGGTCTTTGCAACTTGAATCAAGGGTGGGAAACTCACAGCTTTGTGGTGATCTCCAATTCATTCATTATACAATCGGATCTTAATTGCTTTACGAATGTGATTCTAGTAAATCTGGCCTCTAGTACCACTCCTGTTAAAGACTTCTGTTGCTGAATCTCTGCTGCTAAACACGGTCAGCCCATCCCTTGGGGTCTTTTTTACTTCAGTGGGCTCTAAAGTATTGGATTATCTGTAGAAATTAACGCTGTGTTCACCCACCCCATATTCACCCACCAAACGGACAGGCACCAAACTTAAGTTAGCAGTTCCCTGCAGCAGCAGTTTTCAACAGCTCCTGGGGGAGCCCTGTTCTATGAACGGGTAACACAGAGAAACATCCTTGGGGTGCTTTTACAAGGAAACGCTGCATGGAGCAAACTCATCCCAAAGTCCTCCTATCCAAATGTAAAGTGTCTAAATATAAATATAGTGCAGGAGATTGATTCTGCTCGTGAAAACTTCAGATCTAAGGGATCCTGACCGAGATCCTGAGTGCCCCCCTCCAGCACTGTGCCAAGGTGTGCCTGTCTGCCAGCTGGGAAACCTCAAAGGCACACTCGAGGGTCACCAGAGCCAGCTCCAGGGACTCAGTAGGTGGCAGTCTTCACCTTGGCTTTGCAGAGATCTGTCACCCTGTGGAAGGTGCTGGGGGATCGCTGGGCACGGAGGACACTGACCTCCCGTGTTGGACAACAACCGGACAACAATTGGTGGGCTGGCTGCAGTTCACAGTCCAGGAAGTATTGCCACCATCTCTGACTCAAGTGCGCTCCAAAGGCTCTTTATGCACAACCAATGCAATTAAAAAGACAAACCTAATTTGTCTGGCAATCTGGAAGAGGTTTGGATCAGCAGAATTACTGCTCATTCATAAGGTAAGCAGGAAGAGGGAGCTGCATAGTCTTTCCCTATTTTTGGGAGGGGGGAAATTCGGTACAGGAATGAAAATGGAACTCATGAGAGCTGTGTTTTCGGACAGGGACAGTTTAGGGAGTAAACAGAACCTAGCAGAGCTTTATGTGGAATGTAACCCAAAAACCCACGAAGAGGGGAACACCTTCACCATGCAGGTCAACATTCACTCCTCGCGGAAGGTGGAAGGAGAAAGCAGGGAGGTGGGATCTGGCCACAGAGGTGGTGAGACAGCCTCCCGACTGTGAATGATATAGCTGATTTCAGCCTGCCTCCTCCTAGAGCCAAGAACAGGGACCAGCCCCAAGGGATCCGTTTGGTGGGGAGACACATCCTCCACCCAGGGGTGGGACGGGGCTGAGCGACAGGGGCAGAAGCCTCTTTACGTGGTACGGCTGCAGCTGGAACGGCCTAGCTGATCCTAGCCTCGGCCTTTGCGTCCCTGCAAACCCAAGGTGTCCCTAAGCACTGTAGTTTCGAGCTGTGATACTGGAGCCCTTTCCCAAAGCTCTTACAGTTTCAGGCACTGTCAAGCTCAATTCTTTTGAACCGTTCACCTGAAAACGAGAGGAGGAGCCACTGCTAATATGAGAAAGCATCCTGGTTTCCTCAGTGGATACTGGCAACACCTGCCTCACTACTCAGAGTTACGCCTGCCTGCCCTTTTTTCTCCCCCTGAGCAAGGTGGAACGAAATAGCAAGCATATTTTCCCCTCTTACCCAAAGGCAGATGTATACTCACACTCCTGCCATTCTCTCACAGTATCTTACATAAATCACCATTGGTTTTGGAGAGATGCCAAAACAAGTCTGAAGGAACATGTTCAGGACCTACCAGAACAGGGTTTCCCCATGTTTCTGACTCTATAATCCCCTTATTCAGAGCTAAACCAATAGGATCACACCTCCTGAACTGAAAACCTTTGCCAACTCCATCCACTGCCTTTAAAAACAAACAAGGAAACCCACAAGCTCATGCCCAGTTATTACCGTGAAAGAGAAAACAAGAGACACAAAGCACAAGAATTTGCCGCACGCAGCTCTGAAAGTGCTAAGTCCATGAGTGAGGAGACATTTGTCTTTGTTCCGTGTAGTCAAACTTGTCCTAATCTTTAAAACACCTTCACTCCAAAACTGCAGCTGACTGCCTAGTCACAGGGCATTTGCTATTTAAGCAAGGGCCTTTGCTGAGGCCCCAAAGTGATGACACCGCTAGACTATAAATTCAAACACGGGCAAGGTTTAAGGAAGAGACTTCTGTGAAGAGCTGCCTGAAGTTAACAGGGGTGGTAGGACTTTCCTGGGATCCCTGTACTGCCACCACAGATGGAAAAACTCAAAGCTGCAACTCAGAATAGGCTCACACAGAGAGCGTCAGGTATGGAAATCGTTGGGTGTCCGCTAAATGCTTTGCTGATCAGCTTTGGGCAAAGGTGCTGATGAAGGGCAGAGTTCCCTCCATGCTTGCAGTGGTCCAGCCTCGACCCCTCTAAAGCAGAGCAGTTGGTGACACCAATAGTGACAGAATGTGGCTAATGCTGACAACAGGTTTATAACAACAGCTAAATATCTACCTGGAAAAGGCCATTATGCCTGTAGGGCCTAAAGCGGGTAATTAGAGAAAGGCAGACCCTGGGGGGAAGCATGCTTACAGCATGGCTTTTGGAAGATGTTTCCCCTAACCCAAGGGGAACAGGCAAGAAGCAGTGGATATACTTAGGGAGACTCCTCTAAGCACCACCTACTACAGCACGATGTGGCAGACAGCCCTTTCCGAACCCCCGAGTGCCCAACCTGCTCCGGTGCTGGAAAGAACCCCCCGGCTATTCCTTCATCCTTAAATCTCTGTAGACATCCCAAAACAGCACAGGGTCCTTGGGTGGCACAGACCAAGTTACGTGTACACAGATAAATGTGCTTCTGCCGTCTGGCTACAGACCAGGATTGCTCAGGCTTGCAAAACACCGTGAGAACGTGTGAATGAAGTCTGCAGACTTCTTCCTTGTTCCCAGTTTGCTCTGGAATAATAGTTTACTTTACCCAAGCTCTTCCTGATCCATATCCACAGATCAGCATTAGGCTCAGCACTGCAGCCTGTCACGCAGACAACGGAGATACAACGGGGCAATTTTCTCCTCAGCACCTCTCTCTAACAGCTCTGAGGATGTCATGACTTTTCAGCGTGAGGCGGTGAATCCAAGGCTGGTACTGGGTTTGAGTCGCTGCCTTTCAAGCCTGAGCATCTGGCCAGCTGTCGGCCCCAAAAGTGTGGTGCCGCTTTCCAGAGCAAGTGTGGCTGTTCTGTGGTTTCTGTTGTTTATGTGCTCGAGAACCCCGGCTTTTATTCCCTGGTTACCTGCCCACCTCCCACCAGCCTTTCGGGTCTCACGTTTGGCCAAGAGCATCCCGGGAATCTCCAGCGGCATCTCGCCGGTCCCAGCCACGTGGCTGGCCTGGGCTCCTGCCTGTGCCAGTTTGGTGTGTGCCCCATGCACAGGCTGCCCCTTACCCGGGAGGCTTCGTGCAAAGAAAGGAGTGACCCAGCTCTGGGTGCAACCCAGGGGAAGGCTGCGCTCAGACACCCTGTCCTGATGCTATCACCCGCCTTTGATCCGGCTGCCTTTCAACTACAGCTACCATCTTCTCCCTGTCTTCCTCCAGGCTCCCAAGGAGGCCCCGCACAGCTGCCGGGGAACATGATAGGAAGTGCCACATCCAAGCAGATCACAAATCTCAAGCCTTGGCCAGGATTTTCAGCAGGTAATTGAAGGTGTTTGCATTTTGCACCAGCGAAGTCAGTACCAGTTTGTGTGGTAAGGCAATGGCTGCACCACTGCCTAGTCTGGACATGCAAATAGTCCTTGGTGAGATCAAGCACAGCCTTTGGAGAGACAAAGCAAACCTGAGATGTGAACTACGTCCCTGTTAGAACCAGAAAACTGGGGTTTACTCTGCTAGCCCCAAAACAAGTAAGAAATTCAGTCCCTAGAAACCAATGCACATTTCTTGACTTCAGTGATGTATTACAGATGGGTGAAGCTGCACTCACAGACCTTGCAGATCTTCCTGCTAAGGCACGAAGCCTTAAAGCGTAAGTGTACTTTCTATACACCAGTACCAGAAATGTTAGCGTTTGACAGTTATTTTCATCTTACTCAAAATAAAAATTTAATGAGATTTCCATGGTAGGTTATCTTCGTGGTCTGGGGATGAATTTTATTTTGTTTTTTAGTTAGCAGGTTTTAAATAATTGCTTTCCAATTTGTCCCCTCGATCGTAGGCTGGATATCAAACTCACAAGCATTTGCGAGACATTATGCCTAACCAGAATCCAAATTTGACCCCAGAGGCAGCTTTTTTTTTACCTTTGAAATCCACAGCTGAAGACCAGCCCCTTGTCTGGGTTTGGATCCAGGTACCCCACAAAGAACACAGGTTCCCTCTGCTCCATCTAGCTCCCCAAACTAGTCCAAAAGAGTGCATTCCTGGGCAGTCTGTTTCTAGGAACAGTATCAGTATATGAGCCTTGTAACTCATTAATGCTAATAGCAGTTGCATAACGCACAGCTGAAATGTGGTTGTACAGTGAGCTAAGAACGTATCCCAGCGACACGAGGTACGATTGCCGGGCAAAGTTTCTCATGAGCAGCCTTCCTTACCATTACAGCTGAATTTATCTTGGATTATAAATGCTCTGGAGGGGCCACATTTCAAGACATCAAAAAGTCATGCCACTAATTCTAGAATAATCCTCTCCTTAACACTGCGTGAGTGGCCACGGTCTGGAATGAGGTGTGAGATCACCTTGTCACTGCTCTCTCCGTGCAAATCCTCAGGAGACATCCAGAAGGGCCTTGGTCAGTCACTAACCGAAAGGGAGCTCAAGCGTCAACGATGGCACATTGCCTTTGAACCCTCAGGGAGCCCTGAAGCACCGAGATACAATGGAAATCTCGACCTTTACAAAAGCCGCTAAAGCCTGGTGTGCTGCACACAAGTGCAGAATTCATTTCTTTCATATTCCGCAGCTTTGGTCAGTTCCCATGACTCAGAGCAGCTGCCTCATCGCCTTGGCTTGCTGCGAGAATATTAACTATGCCTTCTTCAAGGCCCTGTTTCTCTTCCTCTGTCATAGCCTCACTTAAATGCCCTTGACTGTCTTTAGATAAACAAGCTTTGGACCTATTTAAAACCCAAGGCCAGCTGTGTCCTAGGGCCATCAGATAATAGCCAATGGAGCTCTGTACATACAAGCACGACTCAGCCCTCAGTTTCTATCGCAAACAGCTTTCTACTGATGCTCCCTGCCAGCGAAAGTGTGGAGGGCAATTCCTGTGTCCTGACCCTTGAGCTGCCACTGCCAATTCCACATGACGCAGCAACAGCACACAACACAGACTTGGCCACTCACTTGGCCAACCTTCCACCTGTCTGGGCCACTCTGGGGGGCTCTGATGTCATTCTAGTGGCCGAAGGGATGTGTCGTTTATCCTGCCCTCTTGCTCTGGCCAGGGCCTGCCCTACACCTCTGGCCCTTGGCAGGGTGTTCCCCCAGATGTGTCCCCCTGAGATCAGGGCTCATCAGGAGGCGGCTCCCTGGCTCACCAAGCCTTCCTGTTCTCACCCGCTCGCTCTGATCATCCTGTTGCTCTGGACACCAGGGTGTTGCCCAGAGCCATAGAAAACGGTGTTTAGCTGTGCTGAAGTTTGTTCCCTCCCAAGTTCTGTGTCTGCTGCAGAGTCACTTGTATTTGGGAATGTGTCCTGCTCGTAGCTGAGTGAAACGAGCGATGGGGCTGAATTATGAAGACGCGGGGCTGTGGGAGGACGAAGAGTGCCGCTGCAACTTTGAAACAACAGAATATACGAAATAAATCTTAATTCCCAGCTGGCACATATGGGCAGTATAAACAAACATTATAACTATGTAAATAGCACACAGCTCCTAGGAGCGGGATCACCCTCTGAAATAGCAGGCAGAGGAGTCTGCTGCTCTACAATAGAGGGATTGTGCTTGGCTAAATTATGCAATTCATTTAAATGCATATTGTACAGTAACATAATTTTTGAAAACCATATTGTTTGGCCCTCCAAAGTGATTCCCAGAGGTAATTCCTGCGAGAAGCACACACCCAAGCCAGTCAGAATTTCTGGAATGACATTCCAGTTGCTCAACACCTGGTTATGCAGATAGAAGAGAAAACAGAGCGACGCCTCAGCCGGGATAATAGATAAGGGTGTGAGAATCCAACTTGCTGGCTAGCACATGAAAGTGTGAATGACCTCGCCCCACGTCCAGGATTGCTCAAGCCAGAGATGTCAGTATCAATACACACATCTTCCTTTATAGTCACAGGACTCTTCTCAATCCTTGCTGCTGCCCTCAGATCTTAACCCCAGAATGGAGAGAAACCTTGCTGAACAGCTAGCTTGCAAAGTTCTTTGCTTCTGCAAACCAAATGCAGAGAAGGATTAGGGAAATTCTCTTTTACTATTCCATCTAGTGAAAGACCTTCCACCTCTTCAGATAAGCTCACGTGCAATTAATTACAGGGAGGTCAAAGCAACGGGTTCTCCGTTTGCTTCGAAACGAGACTCGTGGCTCCACTGTTTCCAGTGGTCATGGGAACTGACCAAATCCGTTCTCTCCCACGGAATGACTGGGCCACCTTCCCTGTACTAAATAGAAAGCAGGTCCTCTGGATCAAAATCACTGAGGGTATTCAACTTCTTTTTTTATAAAACAACTAACAGCTTGAAGCAAATACCATTTTCCATATGTGTCCCCAGTATCTATCAGGACTAGGCCAAGAATTCTCAATTTGCCTTCCTAACCAGAAGAAAATAAGTTTATCAATAGTAGTTATTTAATTCAGTGACGAGTAAATTTGAGCAGCTGTAGCCCAAACACTGGGGTAAGGTAGGAGGGGTGAGAGGAGCTGCTTGATGTGGATTCCTCCTTTGCCCAGCCGAGGTGCAGATACCACTTTGCAAGAGTGAGATGCAAGGAAACAAATGGTGAGTAGGAGTCGGGGATAAGTGCTAGGTGAAAGGGCACCCAAATCCTCATGCCTGCGACACCCGGGAAAGTTCTGGAAGGAGTCCAAAACCAAGCAGCCTGGTGCTAATACAACAGGCCCAGCACGTGTCCTGCACAGCCCTGACTGGAATAGAGACCACAGGTACCCGGTTGCAGAGCGGGGGCTCACATTCCAGGTAAATATTTCCCCTGAGCTGCAGGGAGACCTTCAGCAGCCAGTGCCCCTTGTGTTACCGCTGGGCTCCTCACCTGGCTACAGCATTGGCTACAGTGGTTAATCCAGCCCTGTAAAGGCAGCTTGGGTAAACAAAGACCCGTGAGTATGAGTAGGTAGGATTAGGTGAGGGAAAAACACAGCAAGTGGTGCCTCTCCCATTGCAAGGGAAGATGCTTGTGAAAGATGCTGGTACCTATCTCAAGTGCCCTAAGGAGTCCCTCAGCTGATGAACTGGCTCATGACTTCTGCTTTTCTTTATCAGCAATGAATCAAACCCTTCATTCCCATCCAGGCAGTTCCTAAGGCATATGTTTTCCTACTGACTTCTCTGTTCTCCAAGGAAGAGACAGCAAATGTAACACATTAGGAAAGCAGTCTTCTACTTGCATTTCCTTTTTTTTTCCTTCCCTTTTTTAGCCTTTCTTGGATAAAAAAAGGAGGTGAGAACAAACAGTTTCTGTAACAGACAGATGTGAGACACTGACCAGCTAAGGAAATCCTCTTGGCCAGCACCAGAAAGTCCCCCTGAGGTTTTTCAACGCTTGTCAGCCAACTCTCTACCCAGAAAGCAGAGCATGGGATAATTGACCAACGGTTTTTATTTTATCAGACCTATGCCACTAAGATTTGACTGCCAATTCCTTTGATTTCAAACGGAATAAAAGACATGAAGTCAATAAAAAGGTTTAGGTTTACCTCAAAGCACCGTTCTGCCTGTTAGCTGAATGAGTGAGCCTCCCTTCAGTATCACTTTGGCTCTGTATGCTTTCTGGGAATGGCAGTGGTTTCCAGGCCACTCAATATTTGCCTGCATGACCGATGTGTTTTCTCTACTGCTCACCAGCACTGCTAACGTACTTTCCCCAGGAGACGGAATGTTTGCCATACCAAAATAGCAACTAAATGAATGAAAGTTCAAGCACGGCTATAAATAGAAAGGGCACCAAGTTTTCACAGAGCACATACAAGCTACTTCACACCCACTTCCTTTTGTCTGCCATTAACGCGGAGATCTGAAGCGGAATAACCTTTCTGCACTTTGGAAAAATGAACAGCAGAACAACTGAGAGACCAAACTGTTATGAGGAAGTCACTGAAGTGCTGTGCAGCAAAGAGGGACAGACTATTAGGTAGATAGATAGATAGATAGATAGATAGATAGATAGATAGATAGATAGATATAGATAGTGCTGTGCCCCACAACCAGAGTCGCCAAACAGTAAATTTTAGCAAGACTTACAGGGGAATCTGGGGATGGCTGAATCAAACTGCTTTGGGTGAAATTTCACTCTGCCTGTCCTTCTTTAGCTGTCCCTCTCCTGCATGATTGGAGCAGAGCCAGAGCTCATGCAACGGCAAAGGCACAGTGGCCCCTCCTGGTGGAAACAGCTTCCAGGGCTGCGGGCTGCAAAGAAGGGAGAAAAACACGTGATGAGTTATAAAATACGAAAGAAAAGCCAAAATAGAAAAGAAAAAAGTTTTTTTTTTTAAAGGACAAAACCAACTCGCTTTTCCTACCAAAGGCAGAACACACCGGCCCTATCGCAGTGTTGCTTTTCCATGTAATTTAATGACTTTTCATGTTGCCACAAGGTATGTTTAGGACAACTATGGGTGGAAGGAGAGGGGTTACAAAGGCAAAAAGGGGTAGGCAGGTGCTCCAGGAGGTCGTGTCAGCTTCGGGTCTCAAAGTTCACAAGCCCTCACACTCCACCGCATTTTCCCGTGCTCACCCTGGAGTGGCACTGGCTAGAAGTTCTCTGGTGGAAGGCTGTTAATAGTCAATAATTGACACTGAGATAAAAACCAAACAGAACTGGAAGAAAGTAGCTGAGTCACGCAAGGTTAGATTAGGTGGCAATTTACTATTTTTAGCTGTAGTTGTTGGATACCAAACAAAATCTCACATCTGTCCCAAATGCAGGCTCATAAAAATGTAATCAGTTCACAGGCTGGGTTTATTATGGTTTCAGTGTGCGATACGAGAACTGTATGGATAAAGGGAACCCTTCCTCGGCTTATGGAGGTTCTCTGGAGTTTGGCATGTGTGACACTTGGCCTGTTGGGAGTTTCACTGTTTCTAGGTACAAATGCAACAATGAGTAATAGAACAAAGTATCACAACATGTTCCAATATGTCTCGGCGTCTGCTGAGGACTCCAGACCATTTCTGCACAGCTGTCTGAACAGAGGTCCCAGCTGATCCTTATCGTTTCACTCCTCGCAATGGAGGTGCCTGTACTTTTTTTTTTCCACTTTAAAAATGTTGAGGAAATGAGATGGAAATGCTGACAGACCAACTTCCTGCCTTTTCTTCTGAGCGACTGGACGTGCCAGATATTTGCTCTCTCATCTCCTTTACCTCACTGTGCGCTGTGCCGGGGCTGGCTGGAGAGGTGACTGCAATTCCCTGATGCATTGCCACTTGTTATTCCCGGGACGACATTTACCCAGTCAGATGGTCACTGCCAGTCTGTTTTCTCTCTCATCCATACCAAAACACCCCTAAAGGGAAGCGGCCCGCACGAGAGAGGAACTCTAGGTGTGTTTAGTAAAGTGCTGCAGCTCCAAGCTGCTTATCCCACGAGCTGCACGTCTGTACACAATGTGAGCAAGGAAATAATCTGTCTGGGAAGATGCTGCTGCACATGAAAGCATCTGCCTGCAGCTAGATTCCATCAAAGAGCAGATCTGTGGATTGATTTTCCCAGTACGACATCTTCCATCTGCAGAGCACTCGAAAGTTCTTTTATTAGCTCTGCTGCTGTTCTTGATTCAAGCAACATAATGAAACAGCTCACGAAAAGGCACTCAGCTCTCAAACACTGCTCCAACAGCACAGAAAGTCCCAGGATGGGGCGGTGGCAGAAGCAGAGCCACAGTGCAGGGGCAAGGGAGGAGCACAGCAAACACTGTGAGCACAGACAACGGGAGCAGTGATGTCCAGCACTGGCAATTGCATTTCCCAGTCTGTGTTTTTATGGAAGCCCACCTCATCCTCTGGGGACAGAGTCTGAGATTCACCTCGTGCCAGCGCCAGCACAGCTCACCTGAGCACGGCACCAGGAGCGCTGCAGCTGCTGGCAGGGAACGCTGGCACGTTCGTTCCCCCCTTCTGTCTCTGCTTGGGCTCTGCACGTGCACGGGCATGTGTTCATGCATTTTTATTTTATTTGCAATGATGTCAGAGGCAACCTTTTGATGACTTATGACCCACAGCGGGCTAGGTACCACTGGCTTACGAAACAATAAAGGGAGAAGAAAGTCAGGAAGAAAGCTAGAATAACGTTCATTAAATAAACTCAGCAACCAAAAGGACAGAAGTGGCACATAATTCCACAGTGAGCTGCCACAGATGTTTCAGGAGGAGTCAGTGAATTAGGGAGGCTTTCAGAGTACCTAAGAGATTTGGACACAGCAGAATATGTTCCCTAGGGCTGAGCCTGAATAGCCACATCAAACATTTTTGGGGCATAGCACACAGCGTGTCAATTTGCTAGGGACTGGGCTCTGCCACAGGATATGCGAATACTGCACAAGAGGTCTGAATGCATCCTTGGAAGAACCACACAAATTTGCATATCCTTCTTCAGAAATGGATTTTATTCGATGGTCTGAACAATGTATTTAACACGAGTGTGCTTTTATGTCCTCAACCTACCAGAAAGCCAGATCATTGTGCTGTGAAAATAGAGTCCCTTACGTGTCAGAGGGAAGCTCTTTCTGGGCCATTCCCTGTGCTTTTAATTGATGGGACAGAAGTATGTTGCTTCCCAAAAGCATTTCCTACTGATTCACTTCTCTTTATCATCTGATTTACAGGTCTGATCTTGACTTTTCACCACACCCAGATCTCCCATTGACTTCAAGGAACAGGGCTCTGTGGGGGCAGTGTGAAAGTCACCCAATAAAGGTTTTCAAGAGGAAGCTGCTGAATTCATTAACACCAGGATTTACATAGATCTAAAAGATGCCGACAGGTTCTCTGCGGCCACATGACGAGCTGAAGAGGTCCCATGCCATGAGGAGGGATTGTGCAGCAGGGCCCATGTGCTTGCAGTGACAATCCTTCCCACTCCGCGGCAGAGTACAGCACGTCCACCGAGTGCACTGCCTGCATCTCCTCCAAGCCCTGGGAGAGAAGGAGCTCTCATAAACATGATTTGTGGCTCGTGAGGGACTGCAAAGTGTACAAATTCACTGCCCCCTCCACAATGATACCAGAAGCCGCCACCTTTAAGAGAAGCTGGAACACATTATGATTATTTCACTTTCCCCATGAAGCATTTGCCACAGACACTTAGACAATCCTCAGCTCAAATTAGAGACTTCTCGTGCGAGATGTTCCATAATCACAGAAAGCATGAGATCCCTTTAGAGATCGACACAAGCCACAAAGCGCTATGATGCAGTGCAGAGAACCACAGGCAATGCTGCAGCAAAGGAAACGTCGATCCAGCCCCCCTTTCCGGGCCCTGGTCTTGGAGAGACACTGGGACACATTGAGGCTTTGTCACCTGCATCCTTAGTACATGGTACAGCCACAGCAGAGTGGTCTGGTGTCTGGATAAACCCAATACTGCAGTGATTAACTATAAACACTGCTGCTGTAAGATTTGGAGGGGAAGAAATCTTTTCCTTCTGCTAAGGAGAAAGAGAAATGACACCTTTGAACGGCATAATTTGTATAAATTACTGTGCTTTTTACCCACGGCTCATCTGCCAAGTTCTCTTGTTTGGGAGGAGCCCGTGTGTGTTTTGATGTGCAAAGTAGGATAATGGATTACCATTATTAAAGGGTTTACAAATAGGGCAGGCAAACCCCGGGTGAGAGGTCACTCTGACTGTACAAAAGGAAACTTTGAGCTGAGCGAGGAAGCTTGGGTTTGACTGAGAGGACAGGGAAAAGAGTTTTGTTCTGCAAGGCTGCAGGTCAGTCTGTGTCTGCACAGAAACCAGCTACAGGCTCTTTGTTTTGCCCTGTTTCTCACTCTCCCATTTGTAGAGTGCACTGAGCATGTGCGACAAGAGAATTCATCCCAGCTCATGCTCCTAATAAAGCCATCTGCTGCAGAGAGGAACTGGAAACAAGCTCCTCATCCTGCGGGGCTGGGGAGGGGTAAAGAACAGGAGGAAAGCTCTCTGAATGACTAGGGAAGCTTCCCAGAGGGTGAAGTCCTGGGATGGAGACAGAGACACAGCTTCATCGGTTCCAGAGAAGGAGCCCTAGATGGACGGATAGTTGCCCTGGGTATTGGGCTGAAGGGTCATGTCGTAATGACAGCAACGACACTTGTTTCAAGTGCACCAAGTGCTGCAGCTTAAAGGGATGCCTGCCCTTAGGAAAAAATCCATCGTTGTGCCAGAGAAGACAGGCGAAGCTAACGAACATAGATCGGGGTGTCTGCTTACCCGCATGGAGCCTATTGCTGCTCCCCAGATCTCAGGCTGGCATTGTCAGCAGTTTCAGGGGCGGAAAACAGAGGCTTCAGAAAAAGAGACGTCTCATGAAACAAAACTGGAACGAGGAATCAACAACCTGGGTTTCCCGGTAGGCTGAGGAGGGGCCTAGTCCAGCACTTCCCAGAAAATACTCCATAGTGTCACCGGCTATGGCAGTGCTCTTAGAGCACTGGCACTGGTGGCAGTGCTCTTAGAGCAATCCTCCCCTTTTGCTGGTGCAACTCCTGCAATTATATGAGACTCCCACTTTTCATCTTAAAGAAAGGAAAGAGAAATACCTTTGTAGCCCACAGGGTTACAGAAAGATATTGAAATGCTTGACCTCTTAATTCTGAAGAACGATTAGCAAATAAACGCAGTTCAAAATATTTAGTCTAAGATACAGTGTCGTATCAAGTTTATACCAACCCAAAGAGTTTCTTGAGGGCTCTGCTTGTGATTTGAGTATGAGGGTTTAGTTACGCCATGCTGTAAAACAGCCATGCTTCTTGCCCTAGAAATTCCCTATCAAACATGCTTCATTCGCAAGCAAAGAAATGCAGATGTAACTTGGGCTTTGAGACTCCTGACTCGCTACTCTTTGGCCCAAGCCGTGCTCTGGCAGCAGTAGTCTAGACGGGACAATTTGGGATGGCAGCTTTTACTGAAGGCCTCTGGAGGAGCCTGAGGTACACTTGAGCTTTTGATTCGCATTCAAGCTCTTGTGTTCAGACCCTACCTTAGCCCAAACCAAAGAGGCTTCATTCAGTTTTTAAGTCCTCCCCTTTGTGAATCTCACCCAGATACCTTCCTAGAACAGAATTCTCTCCACCCTTAGACACTGCTGTTCTCCAAGCTGCCAAAAGCTTTGCCTGTTCTTCCTTTATAGTTTCATCAGACTGTGGCAGGCAGTAAAACCCAAAGACCTTCCTAAAACTGTCCAGCCTTGATGGAGCACACGTCTTCCTCCTCCTAGACAGTGTCCTGCAGAGGCCTAAAAAGGCAGGAGGATATTAGAAGGTATTAAGAAAACACAGTTGTGCCACAGTGTACTTTAATAATGCAGTACCATCTTGAATCCAACTGCAGTCTTACTCATCCCATTGCTCTCTCTTCCCTTCAGAACTACAGAAATGTATCTAAGGCGACACATTTCAAATGGCTGCAGCAGCAGGAGAGAAGAGCAGCTGAGGCCCCTCTCACAAAAACAAGATGACTGAAGGGGAGGGAACATGCTGGAGATCTGCAGGGAAGCAAAGAATGTGAACAAGGAATGATCTTTCAGTTTGTCCTGTAACACAAGAAGTAGGCAAAAATAATTCTATTTATGAGAGTGTAGGTGCGAAATAGAAGAGCCTTTTCACACACTGGTGTGTTCTGAGGCTGCTGCCTGAATGGGCTCGCTGGAGGCAGCACTTTTTCACCTTTTTTGTGCACCATTTGCCTGTGGAACTCACTGCCACAGCCCAAAGTGGAAGTCAAAAGTATAACCTGGTTCAAAAACTACCTGCAAGAATTCAAAGACGGATCATCAAAGTCTAGTGGACGCGCTGGTGTGAGTGTAATGCTATTGTTTCTGTTTTCTCTTTTTTCCTAATTATTTCCCTGCCTTCCCATTTTCCTTTCTTCAACCTACATACCCTTTGCTGTGACAGAAGTTTTCAGTGTTACTCCCGGGCTTGAAGAGATGGTTCCTTTTCTTTGCCTTTCAGCCATTGGGTGCAATTACATTTCACTATAGTTAAGAGCCAACAACGAGGTTTTAGGATGTGATGTTTATCTCCATAAAAGAGATTTCAAGATACCAGAAAGCTTGGCAGAACCATGCATTGTCAGCAAATAGAGAGAATATATTGTCCCAAATAGGTGGGCTCAGCCCCAGAAGTGTTTCCTGGGGACTGCAAGTTTTTGTTCATTGGATCCTTGTTTATTTTTCAACTTAGTGCATCACTGTAACTTGGATTTCAAGTACTGCAGATCACCAGGAAGGCATGTGACCATGTCATCAGAATGTGTTTGGTTCTGGATCCATAAACTAATAAACATTTGACCGCTGTTCTGCACAGACGTGGTCATTACCAGAAATGATCCATGGGACACAAAACACCAGTGTCCCAGCAGGGCAGAGCTGCTATCTTCTGTGTGGCAACGTGGCTTCCTGTGCAGAAGAGAATTCTCGTAGACTCCCCAAAACCAATAATGATCTCTGTGAAGTTACTAATTTATCTCTATTTCCAGCACCCCTCCAGAGTGGTTTATAGTTTGTGAAGTACTAAACAAACACTGAAATACACTTTGGTTTTACATCAGGGACATTAACTCCTCTCCATCCCTTGCTCCCCATCACTGTCCCACGGGATTGCAGAGACGAGCCTGGCTTTAGGAAGTGATAAGCGGAGGAAAGGACACAGGGAGATTGCTTGCCCCAGGGCAAAACTCTAAATCCGCCGCACGGGAGAAGGAAGTAGCGCACCAGAAAACAAGAGAATCTTGTAAGATCCTCAAGTGTTTTGTCTGAGGCAGTGTTGGAAACCAATGCTGCTCTTTTCCACAGCAGAAAGAGAAATAGGGGTGAGGGAAGCTTTCTGCCACAAATCAGACACAGGTGACTTGTGAAGGACGAGCCGCAATGCCTGTCCTGCTTGAATAGCTCCATGCAGCTGAGAAGCCTCACCAGTGAGAGGAGCGGATTCGATACCGTTTCCCTCACCTGCTGAAGGACACGTCTACAACCAGCACATATGCAAGAGGTTTGTGCTGTGGCCACGAGGGCAACTGAGGGTGCTGCAGCCCTGCAGCACTCAACACGGTTCAGTCACTTCACTACTGAGGCAAGAAGGTCGCACTGTCAGGAGAGAAAACATGGAGAGAGGTTTTTTCCTAGGAAGCAGGTGCCTCAATGCAGAAGACAAGGAAGAAAAGCAGGGGATGCAGTACCAGGCTGGGTGTGCTGGGGCGCTGCTTCCCAGCACAAATCTAAAAGGTCCTCGCAGAAGGCAGCGATCCCTCAGCAAGAGTCAATGGGGAAGGAAAGGCAGCTGAGGGGTGCAACCTTCCTGTCAAGGTCTTGTGGCTCTCGACTGAGCACGAGCCTGCTTAGCCAAAAAGATTGCTAAGAGGGAATTAGAGAGTGCTTTTACTTTGCATTTGTTGAACAAATCAAGCAAACCCTAAAATTATTCATTTCTCCACAAAATGTGAGTGCTCAGGTCTGCAGACACAAGAAACTGCTTTGTTTTGTTTTCACTGGAAGGCCAGTAGAGACTTTCCCACAAACAAGCATACACAAAGTAATGCCGGAACACAAACTGATCTCTTTTTCCTTCATTTATGTGTCATAGCCAAGATTATTATGGATATCTAGGAAGCTTCATGGATATTTTGGGTACTGTGCATCCAACACGAGCAGCTTGATGTCTAATTTATTTTACGTATTCAATGCAAAACCTACATGTTGAGCTGACAGGTGGTTTTGGTTGCTATGTGTATCAATATATTTTGTTTATGCTCTGCCAGACTTCCCACGTGGTTACAGAGCTGTGTGGATCACCAGATACAATACAGAGAATATGGAGACCACTGGACAGCTTGGAGGTTTCTGACAAAGAAGGTCAATTTGAGGCATTGTGAAGCACCGGGCACTTATTCTACCTTCTTCACCGTCCTAAGCTACATCACAGGGAATGAGATGTTGCTAGCAGAAGTCTAAAGGAGGATGGGAGACTAAAGTTAAAGGTTTTGTCCCCCCTCACGCCTAAGCAAAGACCACAAATCTTTGTTTAATCGTTGCTTGGGTGAAAACACACTGCAGCAATTATCCCTCCCAATGCACTGTTCAAGGGCCTCTCCCTCCCTGTCAGGACGAAATACCTGCTCTTGCTGCCCCGAGAGCCCACAGGTGCGGAGGGTTGCAACACGTTTCAGAAGCCAGCACTGAAACCCTCGCTCCCCTGATGGTATCACTGCACCAACAGAAGAGCTGGAGGTGATACAGAAGAAGGGCGCCGTGACCTGGGAAGTTAGCAGCTCCATCACGCTGAGAGGTGGCTCTGGGAGAAATGAAACGCTTGAGACCCAAAACCAGCAGAACAGGACTTGAAGCAGTGCTTTACCTCAGGCAGGTGCCCAGATCAATGGCCTGTAAACTGGGTCCTTCTCTCTCTCCTTCAGACCCTTCTGCTGGAGCTGCACTTGCCCATTAGGTATCTAGGGGTCTATTTTACCTCTCTGCCTCCACAGTCCAAGAGAGCTGCCAGGAGCAGGACAGCCAGCACAGTCCCTGCTCACTACAAGGTACGACCAACCTGCTTCTTTTACAAATGTGGCTTTCTCAGGGTACTATCTTCTGATCTAACTGTTCCTCTCCACTACTATCAAGCTGAGCTGAGGGTAAGACTTCAGATGCATGTGGCCCCGGTTTGAGGGAACATGGCACAGCCTGCTCTTACAAGTTAGCCTGGCGAGTGAGCCTGAGCATCTTTCAAATCTCACAAAGAGCTGATGACACCAAAGCAGAAGCACTTCAATGGGAGAAAGAGATGTAGAAGTGGCTCCCGCAGGCTTAACAGCCTGCGGATAAACATGTTCTCAGGAGGAACAAGAGGCAGCTCAAGCCTCAGTCTGCACCTCACTAAGGACATTTTCTTGAGGGCTGACTGGCAATCCTTGCAGCCATCACCTGTTCACTAGAACAGGTTGTTCCCTCTCAGCTGTGCCACCACACTTGGTACTGCAGTGGAGACCAGTTCTAACAGCATGAAAAAGGGATATTAACCGAGATAACCCAGAGGAAGATCCCCTGCTACAGCTGCTACGATCCAGGCACAGAGAAAGAACATTTAAGAACCGGTGGTTTGGAAGAAGCCTGTTCTAGGACTGACCAAGGTGATCCTGATAGATCCTTTGACTAGTGTCCAGGGTGTTTTGAGTTTTGACCTTCTCCTTTCCCCCCGGGACAATTCACAGCACTGTTATACAAAGGTGTGACTACTTGAGGAATGGCTCAGCGGTCTGACACAAGCACCTTCATTCCCAAGCTGTACAGACTGAGAAGCATACCCTAGATTCACCCCAGAGCTGGTTGGGCCACAAATCTGTCCCAATAGGGCTCTTAAAAAGCAAGTAGGAAGTTTTATTTATTTAGGTACCCTTTGAAAATAGCACGTCTGTACAGCCCTCGTTTGGCTGTCTTGTGTGAATGTATTATGAAACAGACTCATTACACACACAGGTAATACTGTATTTTTGCCTCCTTTCCTACACAGGACAGGGCCTGCTCTCAGGATGAATCAGAGGAGAACACTATTGTCTGTAACGTCCCAGCTTCAACATCTGCTGAATTTGGACAATAGTGTGTAAGTGAAGCAGGAAACTGTAGGAAGAGGAAGGATTAGGGCAGCCGGTTGGTGCCCTGAGGATCTGGCTGCTCTCCTGTCCCCGCTGAGCAAAGGAACGAACCAGAATTGTTCAGGGTTCCTCACTAAGAATGTGTGCACGCACCCCTTTTCTGAATGCTCATCTGCACAGCCTTGCACTGGTCCCGCAAAAAAGCAGGAAACTCGGACACCGAAAGGAAGAAATGGGTTTGGTTTTAAGCTTAGTGTTACCAGCCTCAGTTTAGTCTGCACTACGTAGAGCAACGTCTCCGAGTTTTTCAACAAGACTTGCAAAATGCACAGGTATCAGAGGGATGGAGGGCACAGAAAAGATGAAGGACGGTCTCAGTGGTTTAGTCTGCAAGGCACCATTGAAGAGTGAATTGCAGCAAGGCCTCGAGATACACTCACATGGAAAATGAGAGAACTTACACCAAGTGCTGGCTCAGAGCACGCTTCTTCCGCTACAGGTGGGTCTGTCTCACTGGAGAATGAGGAGAGTCACCGGAGCATCACAGACCTATAGAACCGCCAGAACCATCTGCAACTTAGGTTGCTACAATAGCTGAGGAAGGGAGTGTTTTGTTTAACTGTAGCCAGGGTTACAGCCACCTGTAACTGGGTGCGTTTCCGTTTTGGAGCACTGGTGGGGTAATACAAATTTCCTTGATGCCACAGGCCTGTTAAAGTGCAATACAGTTATTTAGTGCGCTGGTGACATAGTGCTCTCTGGCACGGCAGGCCCTATGTGGGCTAGTGTGCGAAGTGAAGTGTCACCAGAGGTTTATGGGAGGAAGGATTCCTGCTGTGCTCGCCTACTTAGGAAGGGAATTGGGTAAGAGGTGCTTGTCTCTCCAGTTGCCTAAGCACGAGGAGACCTACATTCTCCACACATGGAAACAGCCAGCCCCGAGAGCATCTGCGTACAAGCCCCGCAGAGTTCAGGGCAAACCACACAGTGCCTACAGTGCTGAGCTGACTTTCTGCTCCGAATGGGGAGTTGAATTTATTTTAGTTCGGGATCTTCAGCTGGAATTACCCGAAGCCTTAAAAAACACAAAAAGATGACCAGCCTGGTTTGTGGCTTCTGCCTTGACCCCGTGCACGTTGAAGCTTGCTGTGCAGTTATGATGAGGTGACCTGCCAAAGCAGAGGGGTGAAGGACACAGTGAGTAGAATGTAACGACTTGATTACAGTAATGATCCATCCAGGCAATGAAATCACTCCGAGTGGTTAGTTCTTTTCAGTATCTTTAAAGAACAACTCCTTGAGCAGGTGCAAGAGAGTGGGCGTAGGCTTTGCCCCACTGATGTCAGTGGGAACGCCCAGTTCCTTTTGAAGCAGCTCCTGTGTGGAAATGCTCCCCTGCTCCCCTCCCGGGAGCGTGTGAATTCTCAACAATCTGAGCTGCCGTTTAGCTGCAGAGGTGACTGATTTACACAAAACCGGATAGCAAGAACTTCCTGAAATGACCCTGTTTTGTGAGGAGATTCTAATCTCATGACAAGTTTGTCTAGCCAGATAATGACAGTAATTAGCCAGGAGGCAAGAAGGTGGATCTAGGTATTCTGTTTCATGAGTAAGAAGGATGTTTTATGGCAGTGGAATTAGGAGGAAGATGGAAACTGCTAATATCCTCCAAAATGGAGCCGGAACAAACAGCACAGTGCGGAGGACCGCACTCGGGAGTCCCCACCCTGCTCTCCTCCCAGAGTGGAGAGGCTCAGCAAGGGAGAGGTCCTGTTCCAGAATAAGACAGCGCTGAGCCCATGCTGACATTTAACATCAGCAGCATCACCTTGATCATTCCTCCCGGTGCACAACCCGGTTTGTCTGAAACATGGAATGCGGGACAAAGAGGACTAGTGCAATAAACAGATGCCAGCGTTTCAGATATTCGAATACAATTTGCAGCGGATAAAGGAGCAGATAGAAGAGGCAGTCTCTCAGTAAACACCATACTCATTCTAGAATATGATAAGCTGAAATATATCCCTGTAGTTCCTATGCAGCTTGGTAGGGGCTTGCCTGCTGCAGCAAGGGCAGATTATCACCTGTCCTTATCTCTTATGATTTGCAGTCAAATATTTGCGAAGTGCTTACATATGGGGTAGATAAGAACCCACAGGAATGGAGAGAATAGAGTACTTAATTCACAAGAGAAAGCTTTTTTTTTTTCCCCTAGGAAAAAAGCAAAGGTGAGACATGCCTAGCAAACGGGTAGCTCTGGTGGTATCAAGTGATGCACTTTTGTCTTTCTGGGGCGCTGCCAAACACCCTGAAATGATAGAGTGGAGAGGAATGTGAGATTTCCCTCTTTCATCATAATGGTTACTTTGAAGCCTAATTACAGCCATTTAAACACCAGCCTATTAGCCATGCTACTGCTGATGGCTGCACCGAAATGCACAGCCCGATGGGGAGCTGGCCGGGCAGCTCAGACATCACCCCGGAGCTTGGGAAGGGCACGGAGCAGCAGCAGCAGCAGCAGGCATCCTGAGCCTGGCAGCCTCTGCCGTGCTTGCTTCAGGGCTGCGTGGAGGACAGGAGCGCTACGGGACACGCTGCAGTGGGACCCACTCCGAGGCGATACTTGACACGCCACAAAGGCCAGTGCCAGGCAGGTACCCCGGACAGCTTGGCCGTATCGCCTCAGAAACTCTGCAGTTCAGGATCGTGTCAAAGGATGGCTAGGACAGAAAATAAAACCGAGAAGCAGCACATCGGTTGAGGTTGCTCCTGAAAGCACCAAGAGCCCCTGCCGATCCCCAGCTGCTGCAGGATGCACTCTGTAGACAGATCCCCACCACTTCAGTAGCTGTGACGATCACAAGACCCGGTCACATTTGGCGCTGCTTTTCTCTTGCAAGACTTGTCTCTCCCGTTATGTTTCATGCTTCTGTCTCTGTGCACTCCAAAAACCAGTCAGTTCGGCTTAGACCCTGAGCGTCCAAGCACTTGCCCCTTACCCAGGAGAACCGTAACTGGTAACCCAGCTCTAAAATAAAGGCCTAGCACAACGCGTCCCTTCAACAGCAGAGAAGAAGCAGAGAGCTGAGAACACTGACTCTCGCAATCTCATCTTCCATTACGAGTTACACCAACTAATTTCTGCATAGTTCCTCATGCTGCTTCTCACAGGTGGGCCACCCGGCACCAGATATTCACCTGGTATAACTGGAATAGCTGTGTCTACTGGAAGTCTGAGGGGGATATTTATGAGCTGCAGATCTGACACTAATGTAGTTCTCGTGCATCTGGTCACACTGTAAGGTAGGTGAAACCAGCACGGTGCTACTTTAACTTGTTTGGTTATAAACTGTGGCAGTTCAGCTGCTTCATGACCAGCCGAGACACCCCTGCAGCGGAGGCGGGATCCTCTGAGGGCTGGAGCTGGGAGCTCGGGCAGGAATAACAACAGCTGTCCCAATACAAAGTGTTCCCACTTGTGAATCAAAGCCCTTACTAAGATCCTGTCATGTCCAGACACGTTTAATTCTTATTCCTGCAGACATAATATGAAGGCAAGGATCCATCCTTTTTCAAGTGCATCTTTTTTTCCCCTTCTGCGATGGGAGAGGAAGACAAACCGAAACATGCACTTGCTGGAAGATTGGAAACAGGAAGTTCTGTTTGATTTGCACATTCCCTGTTTCTAATGAAAAGGAGGAAATATAAATCACAGCCTTTTATTTCAAATTTGGCATAAAAATTTGCCTTCAAGGTAATGCCAAATAACAGACTTCACACTCCTTGGAATTAGGATGATGAGAAGTACAAGGCAAAGGCTCAGTTCTGGGAGTGTTTCATTTAGTTACAGTTCCCCATTCAAATCTCATCTTTGAGAAGCCCACAAAAATAGCAGCAGCAAGGTAATAAATAACAACTATTTTACATACTTTTTACCTATAAAATGCATCTTCCCTGTTTCTGCCTCATCATCTTAGTGCTGGGGAAAAGCACTTCTTTGAAATATTTTTACGGAAAGAAAATAATTCTTTTTTAAATTATTCTTTTCCCCTGTTTTGCTTTCCTCCCCTTATGTAATTTGGCCTAGTTTTCCATCTTTTCTGGTCTCCTGCTATTTCCATCTAGGAACACTTCTAGTTATACTGGAAATTAAGACAAAGACACTCAACAATAAAGAAAAGAAGTGTGAAGTGAGTTTATGTTTTGAATTTGAAAGAACAAAATAAACTTGAACCATTCAGTGGAACTATAATGAGTCTTCTAACAAACGAATTCAGGCCCTATGCCAGGTGCGTGCACAGAAGTTTTCTCGAAAAAAGTATTTTTTGTTAGAGGCATTATCTTTTTCATCGCAGTTATTCTGGTCAAAACTGTATCTTACTTACCTGACACATCCACAGACACAGAGCAAAAGGATTCTACAGAAGAATTACAGTTTCTGCATCTAGTGGGAGGCAAAGAGGCTACACGGACTTGACTGAGACATGAGAGGCTACAAGCTTGCAAGCAGTGGCCATATAGATCCCTCTTCATCCACAGTGGGGCCATAAGTAAAGTTTTACTTCACTCTGGCCTTGAGAGCAGTGGTGCACAAGCAGCATCTGAACATAACTGACTCTGTTGCTCTCATAGGAGGAAATGGTGACTCTTTGTCACTTTCTGAGCAGTGCTCTCTCCAGAGCGGACTGCTCCTGCCATGTGAGGTTAAATCCCTGCCTTATTCCCTGCAGAGACACACCTGAAATTTGTGCAGTGACAAAGGCTAACTGGGCTTCACATAAAAACCTCATGAAATTACTTCAAATGTGTGATGCTGGCATTCAAAAGGAAGTACTTCCCATTATTTCTGTTCAGTTTCCACTTCACCACTGTCCGTGTGTTGCATATTTATTTGGGAATTTATAGTGCCGCAGAAAGGGAAAACGTCTAGAGACCTGACTGCCTGCTGCCATGGTAATGGTCACGGACAACTGCACGGTCCCGAGACGAGAAGCCGCTCTGCAATGTGATGCGAACCTCCTCCTTGGAGCTACAAACCGTTGGAAGCCTTGCTGTACAAAAAACAAGTCTTTTATTGTACGTGAGGTGCTGTATTCTGGCTATTCTACTCACATTCAGCTGGCCGGTGCATGCAGAGGTCACAGGCCTCGGGAAAGGCTGGTTACACGCAGTCTGCTCAGATGGGAAGGCAGGGTGTGGATGGCACCATCCTGTAGCTCAGCCACTCTGGCCCCTCGGCCCCAGCCACGACGGCCACTTCAGGGAGCAGGTCTGCAGCATGCCTTTGTGAATACCTGCTCCTTCCACGCTGAAAAAGAGGAACACTGGATTTAATCTGGAGGGATGGGGCCTGTACAACTTCCGTCTAACTACTAACAGCGCTCAGGATCCGCAGTTTCTAAAGACAAAACTGAGTTTCTGTGAATGCACAATTCTACAGACCAGACTAGAAGTCCTTCCTGATCTTCCCCCTCTAATACCTCTGAGCACAACTCTTGTAACAAAGTGCCTCCTCTCTGAAGCAGCTCAGGAATTTTGATCTGGTTTGGCTTCTCAAAATTTAACAAACGTGTAAGTGAAAACATGTTTGGGAAGGTAAACACAAACATCCCTGTCCAGCAAGCTGAAACAGAATGATTCCCAGGATTTCATAAAACATTGTAATAATCACCATATAATTGCAGGAAGGTTTGGGCCCAGTGAAAGAGCATTTCCTGAGGTTAATTCAAACAAGCTATTATTTGAGCAGTGGAATTAATAAGTTCTAGTTCACCAGGTACCTCTGTCCTTTGTCCCTTAATCTCCCCACCACAAAAACCTCTGCCCCTGTCTCAAATGTAGATGAAATTAGTCAATGCCTTCAAAACTTATTAAGAGGAGACTGATAAATGATGAGACAGATAATACACTCATGCAGGCTCACCTCCTCCAGAATCCAAGCTCAAAATGACCCACACGGCTTCTGCCCAGCCCAGCAATTACCGGGGCTCACAGTAAACAGCAACACAATATAAACAACATAAATGCATTTGTATGCAAAATGTGACACTGGTGTTCCATGCACGAGTATAATTCGTGTTGTTGAGGCTATAATAATTCAATGATTGATTTTAATAACTATTCCTCTTAGTGATACAGGGTTTAAGTCTCCAGGGAGACCCTCCAGCCCCTTCCAGTGCCTAAAAGGGCTCCAAGAGAGGAGGAAAGGGACTTTGGATAAGAGTGTGGAGTGACAGGACAAGAGGGAGTGTCCCTGTCCACGGTAGGGCGTTGGTACTGGATGGTCTTCAAGGTCCCTTCCAACCCAAACCATTCTGGGATTTTATGACGATTGCTGAGCCTAATAAAATTTATAGAAAAAGAGGAAACAGTGACACAAAGTTTAACATTAAACAACAGAAGAGTTCCTGTGTCTGGCCATCTGAAAATAACACAACAAAACCCTTGTCACAGGCAGCACACGGGTTTTCCCCTTGTCTCATACCCGGGCATTGTATGAATAGCTAAGTGAGATGGAGTCACCCATAAATTGTTCCCCCAATGAAATTTCAACTAAAAGAAACCCACCCAAAACGAGATCATTTTCTGGACAACTCCTGTGCCTGAAATATCTAGATCATCAGCACCAGAATACAAGTACGTGGTTAGAGAGTAACTTTAATGGTCTGGCTTGGCAGACCCACAAAAGCCCCAATACATCTGAAAAGGTTTGCTCCTCAGCTACGATTCCGGCTCCCAAACGCGAAACCACCCTTTGCATTTCTGTTCTGCTGGTGGTTGCTCAGAGGGCTTGTTTCACAGGATTTGTTGTGAAAAGCCTGCGCGTTCATACTTTTCCCTTTTAATGTGATCTATGAACTCTCATTTATGCAGTGCTATGGAAATGGCGGTCATGAGGGGAGAACTGTGACTTCAGGAAGGGAATACATAGCAGCAGATGTCCATCAGTCTGGCCACTCCTGCAATCGTTGCACAAGCAAATTTCTAAGATTTATGCCACAGTTTCAGAGTTCTGGGCCAAGTTTTTATAGCTGAAGTTGCTGAATTGTCCATTTATCGAGAGGGTGATTTTAAAGCACAGTCCTAGCTCCAAGTTCCTGAGCTAAGGAAAATGTCCACTTTTGCATATATTCCATATGAAGACCCTAATGTTTTGTTCTACTTGATTCTAGCCAAAGGCTGGTATCACCTCCCTGCTGCTCACGTGAGCAGAAACCTCTGCCCGGGTACAAGAACAGTGCAGCTGGCCTTGGCCCTTCCTGCTCTAAGTCCCTGTCACACGCTGCAGTAAGGCCTGAGCCAAAGCCCTTCAATCAAAACAGGGTTTCCTGAGGCTTCCCAAGGCTTGCCTTTGGAGTGTGTGCGCTCCACCTGCCAAGGAGAATGCAAACAAAATTTGATTCTCAGTACCAGGTAATGCTGCCCTAACACACATCAGCCTGTGTGCGTTCAGAATTACAGCAAGTGGGGCCGTTTCTCCTCCTCCAAGCCTCCTTTGCTGGCTTGGGTGTTGCATTTCTCTGTTCCTGTCACTCATGCAAGTATTCACTCTGACGGCTTTAGTAAAGACATGCCAGACAACAGGGCACGAACACTTTTGCGCGAACAGCTCACAGTGCCCAGGTGGGAAGAGCCCTGAGTGCTCACGAAGATGAAGGTAAAGAAATATTAAGGCCTATCAAAAGCAAGATCATGTAGTAAGGAACGCTGATGTGGACCACCTTCCCCTGTGCAAGCACTTAGGTGTGTTTACAGAGCGGAAGATGGTCTTCCTCGTGCAAGAGGGTAAAAAGGGCAGTTCTAAGGATATGGATATGAAACTAGCACCTGGTAGCACAGGGAATCTACTCCTGTTTCTCAGTATAGCCTGTGTGAGTAACAGCATCCTCGGTGCACACCAGGTGTGTTACACCAATGCCCCTCTGCACTCTCATCCTTTTCCTCTTCCAGGAAAGAGCTTACAGAACAAAGATGTTTAATGTCATTTCACAGGCACAGAAACCGAGGCAACAAGCAAGCCGAAAGGAGTAATAAAACCCATGCCAGCCAGTGGGTTTTATTTCCCCTCATCCAGAAGGTTTTTGTGCGTGGAAAATCACAAGCACAAACAAGAAGTACTCCTGCCAAGTCCCACGACAGAGGATGGGATTTCTTACTCCCAAATGATGGTGCAGCCCAAAAACACACAGCCACAGAGACCCAGCCGTCTTTGGAAGAAGCCTAAGGAAGTTAATGGAGTCAGCTGTATCTGTGATCTTTATCTGAGTCACTCTGATCTCCCCACACAGCCCTGTCTGCAGGGATGCCACGCGCCTCCGCCACGTCCTCCGGGAATGAGCCCCCAGCTGCGGCCGGGAGCAGGAAAGCGGGCAGGTGTGTCTCTGCCACCGCGGCCTCGGCACACCTGGCCTTGCTCCCTGGCCCGTATCAAACACCAAACCACGCTGGACTTGCAGTCATCACGAAAGGAAGCGTCAGCCTCACCGGGTCAGAATGCAAGGCAAGAGGGCTGTAAAGCTGGGCTTCTCTCTGTTGCCCTTATTCTCCTTTGTTCAAAAATTCTTAGTGGTCACATAGATAAAATCCTTAAGCTTTTGCAGCTGTCACTGCAAATGCAGTTTCTGCAGATTCACAAGTTTCCCTGCTTCCAAGAAAATCACAAACTGATTAGTCTGGGAAAAGCAAAGAGATTGTTTTCCTTTCTTTCTGAACTTTCACCCAACAGAGCAAACAAAACCACTGGACTTCCCTGCTGGACTTTGCTTTAATTGAAGGACATAGCAGGTCCTCATTGCCCTCTCCGGATTCCATCATCCCTAATATACCCCAGAGGGCAACGTCCCCCACTGCGCACTGCCGATCCCTCCGCAACATACAGCATGGGAACACAAGATTTTGGGGACCTTACGACTGTTGTGGTCTGGTGCCTTGGGTCAGAGAGGATAACGGCGAGGCAAGCAATGCTCATAAAACCATGTACTGCTGCGGGAAAACCTGGCTTAATATTGACCTGACTTGCACTGAAGTGTTTCAGATTGGGGTAAGCAAGATGCAGCAGGCCGAGTCTAGAGAGGCAGTGAAGCTGAGGGAGAATGACTTGTTCCAAAAGCTGCATCTGAAGGAAACAAGTGGATCCGTATAAATGGGGCTTCAAGAGATGATCATAGTAAAAATATGAGATAGCACCTAACAGCTAGAAATACAAACACACAGGCAAGCACTTACGTAGCGATGCAAGAGCTGATGGAAAAAATCAAAATGGAAAAATGCCGTTTCTTTAGGCTGAAGCGAGAGCGGAGCAGCTCTTGTCTTTCCTGTGTTAACAGTGCTGAGCTGTGCCTTACAGCATGTCCCAGCTGAGGATCCACAGAGCAGCTCAGCCAGCTGAGCTGGTGCTTAACCAGATTTTCCACCACACCTTTGGGCCGCAGCACACTGTCATTATATCATGCATGCCTGAAATATCTCAGTAAAGCCAGGATAAAGGAACCAAGGGACCTGTTCCTGACTTTGCTCACCGGAGCTAGCAACAGCTCTGCGTGGCTCCTGGGGGCTGTTCTGGAGGGGTGAGGCCAGCCAGTCCCCAAGCACCTCCCTGCTCTCTCTCTGTAAGCGAGGCCCAGCATCTTGGCAGAAGCACTGAGCCGTGACAGGGCAGGAAAGTGTCTGGGTTGTTACGGGGCACACAGGGCCTTTCCTTCCCTGGGTTCAGCCTGTGACACAGACAAGTCATGTCTGCAGACACGTGTGGGAGGGTGCATATAAGCATCCTGAGATACAGAGGTGCTACTGCATGCAACTCCTTTGCAGACAGATTGCAGATTCGGACAGAGAAAATAACCAAAAACCTGGGCCACTGCAGAGTCGTTGGCCAGTGCAGAATCTACCGGGCTTGGGGAAGTAAAATAGCAACAAAAAATGCTTGTTACTTGTGTGTAACTTGAGCGATGCATACCTGCACAGCTTGGGTAGGTCCCAGCGAGGCCAAGCTCCTGTACACAGGCCTGCATTAAAACAGGATTCCTGCCTGCTCCATCACCCACATTCTAAGCGCCCTCTCACGTCACAACACTTTTCAATAACTTCCGAAAAGTTTTGGGTTCTTCCCATTCATGTAGAAAGGGGCTGGGTGTTTCACAGCTCACTCTTTGCCTAGCCCCAGCCACAGCTATTGACTTGTCTTATTCTCCCAAGACCCACACAACCTCCCTAATGGAAGAGCATGAGTCTTTCCATAGGATGGGCCCTGTCATTGGTATCAGGAGATCATGTCTTGCACTTTCCTCATTCCTTTCTTCTGAGTAAGACCTTCTCCTGCAAACAGGCAAGGGAGGGAGAGAAAAGAAGGAAGTCAAACGACTTCTTCACTGCCTCACAATATGTTAATGTTCCCAGAATATTTGTCTGGGGTTAGTTTGAGCCCAATCGAATGGTTTTGCTTGACCAGGACCAAAGCCTTATTTCAACCCGCAGCTGGGCTGACACAGAGCCTTTGATCTCCTCCTTGCAGGACATTCAGAGCACTCATAGCTGTCTGGCTACAGCACTGTAAAAAACAGCCTGGCTGCATAGTTCAACCCTTACTTAGAGCAGAGGAAGGTCAGGCAGCACCTCAGCAACACTGACACATTCCCGTTAGTACAGCGTAAACTGAATGCTCGAGCATCTACAGGTGGAGCTTGCTGGTGCACAAAACACCTTATCCTTCCACTTCCCAAGTTTAAGCCAGCACAAAAGCCCAACTTTTGGGCTGCACTAGAGTAGCCTCGTGCTGGCATGCAGAGGTATCATTCCTAACTCTGCCCATGTCTGCAGTCTCCACCTCTTCACTACCATACTCCTGTTTCTATGGGCTGGCCTTACCGTGCTCCTTATTGCTCCACCTCAGATATACCTGTCAGGTGGCTTTACCAAGACTCTACCAACTCTACTACTGCTTTCCCTGCTTTTCAGTGCCATCCAGCCCTGGCTCAGAATCTTGACATACTTCCTCCATGCCCAGACTCATGGCAGTTCCTCACTGTCTCCTGCTGAAACCAAGAGCCCATTACAAACAACTTCTGTCCTCCCAGCAGGGCTTGCTCCTCTCACTCAACACATTCCTGGAGTACACCTTAAAAACCACAGGGATCTGCACACAGACACATTCACAGGGGAAACAAAGAACAAACAAACATCAGGACTTGGTAGGCTGCAAACTGCCCAGGTAAACCCACACATGAGTGCAGTTATCTACCCGTACTTTCCTGCCTCCCGAACAGAGAACAAGAACTTCATGAAATTTTGACAACATCTGTTAGTTAGAGCACTGGCCTCTTGTGCAGTTATGCTGTATATTTCGTTCCCAATGGGTATCTGTTAAGCACTTACACTGGAGGTGAGCGGAGCTGCCAGATCTTGCTGTCTCTTACAGTGGTGAGACATCAGTGAGTTCACACGAGGTGACAGGACCAGATCCACAACTGCAAAGCAGCATTTTCAGAAGTCTTCAGCATGGGCCCAACTCTGCCCTGTGGAGATCAGTGGGGAAACACCACAGTTAGTGACTTCAGGGTGTGCTCCCGGCTTTGGAAAACCAACCGTAGATTTCAGTAGGACTTGTGCTGCCATCCGTGAAACTTGGACCAAACGATGTGGTTACGCTGCGCCTGTATTTTGCCTTAAAGGATCCCAAGCTATTTATAGTCACTTGCGTTTTACTTTGAGGCGTGTTTGGGTGGGTAAGCAGCAAGGACAAAGCCATGCACCTAAGTCACCTATCTGTAAACAAAGATATCTTCAGTAATGTGCAGAGCGGAGTGGACGAGCAGGCGGGTACCTGCACACGCATATTTTGTGTCCTGTCCCCACTGGGCAGCCTGGAGAACTCTCACCTCACAGTGGATACTCTCTTGTGACCTCAGCCAAGTGAAAACACACCCAAAGACAAAACTCTGGGTCAAACAAAATGTCATCTTTTATTTAGAACAAATCACTCTGTTTCTGTGAGTGATTTTTTTTTTCATTTTACAAGAAATGAAAAAATCCAAAATTTAAAACCTGAATGATCATTTTAAAAATAAACATTTTTGGATTGAAAAGACTGAAATTACACCTTACTGCGACATTTCTTTTTTCCTGGACCAACTTCACAGATCCGCTAGAGAGCCATTGTGATCAGATGAAAGAAAAGCAGTACGCTCCACAAAAAACCTCTCGCCTGTAATCACGGTCGGACCAGCAGCCGGGTACTTTACCAATAACCCTCACTGCTGATCCTAGGGCAGAATTTCCCCGCAGTCTCCCCATGTGAGATTATATGTTAATCAAAGGAAAACAACCCGAGTATTAAACTGTGTTTCTTTACCTCTCAAACAAACACAGAAGCTTTCAGATCACACCCCTTGCTTCACATACCTGAACCGTCTCACGTGAACTTCAGTATCTCCTGCAGCTGCATGTGCTGACAGCAGGGAGGTCACTTGGAGTCCTTGCTGTTAACCCTGGGTGGCACAGCACACTGCCTGTGCTCCCTACAGCGCTTGTGGCTGCCACATCTGACTAAACTTACTAATTTTGTGCTATGTCCCAAAATTAGAAAAGGAGAGAAAGCCCACATGGTACCTCTAATATTGTACAGCAAAGGAAAAACCAAACAAGAGGACCCCAAGCCCTCCCCTCTCCAGCACAGACTTTCCAAAGCGGTACTCAACCGACTCTGAGAATCCTCTACCTTCAACATGCAAATAGCTGCTCTTAAAGCAAGGGCCAGTCTGAAAGGTGCCCTGGATCTCAGACATGCTCCAGTATGACAATGGAGAGATTTTTTTTTTTTTGCTATTTACACTAAAAGAGTATGAAAAACCAGAAGAGGAAAAGTCACCTCTATCTTTGTTCACCGAAGCAAAGTGACAGTCGGAGCAGCCGGTGCAAGACACAGTAGGACCCACTAATTCACAGGGCTTCCGTACTCTGTTCCTCCTCTTCTGCTGGGAAACGGTGTCCAGATAGAATCTGAGGCCTCTAGATATTTGCCCAGGATTTCTAGCTGTCCTATACATGAGTCAGGGCATTAGTTCTTCAGAAATTACAGGTATGTCTGCAACACACATACAAACCATCAAGCAAAACACCCGTTTCTGAGTCACTGTGAGAGACAGTATCTGTTTCATTTATGTTGCTCTCATTTGAGTGCTGGAGTCCCTGGAAGCACAGCACTTCAGTGGATGCTTACAGAGTGCAGGGGCCAAAAGAAAAGCCCAGGATGCCGCCTCCAGTGGTGCCTGAAAGGAAGGGGAATGGGACACCCCTGGTACAGAGCATTGGGCCAAAGAGCCTGTACCGTTCTGTGTCTGCCATCACGTGTCTCAGGGTCATCTTGAGAGGGAAGTCGTACTTTGATCTTTGCAGTCAGTGCCTTTACTGGAGTTCTCCTTTCCCTGGCTCTTTGATTTTAAAGCCATTTATATTCCAAGCCAATCCGTACTAAAAATAGGATTCCTTACTAAGAACGGCACTGGCATTACTCACTTTGTGCTCCGTTCTCTTCTCATGCTATGTTGCCACACCCCCAGCTGGAGGAGTGTGCTGCAGTAATCATCCACAACTATGTGCTTCTGTGAGCAAGTTTTGAACCTTTGCCATCCTTTGGAAGCTCCCACTGTTTTTTCTTTCATGTGCTAATACAGTTCAGTGGCTTATCTCCTTTCGCATCCTTGGGGCACACCTCTTGTATACTGACAACCCAACCAAGTGGGAAAAACACACAGGAGATGGAGCCATCCCCTTCCTCCCCCCTGCAGTTCGAGCCAATGTGCAGCTCTCAGCTGAAAGGGATGCTGTTCTTACTCGCATTCAGGAGGAAACAATTTGCTCTACTGGGAAGCTACTGCATCCTTTGGCTTGGACCGTCAGCTACTCCCCTCCAAGTGCTCATCAGTTACTAGCAAGGAGGCTTTCAGGCTATCCTAGAGGGAGGGACAATTTCCAGCTCAGTGTCAGCACACACTAAGCATTTCTGCAGGGTATCGCTCCTCCTCAACATGTCTGGAAACCAAAGGGTGTGGGAGGTTTGGGACATATGGTATGAGGGACATACCTTTGGCCAGGTGTAGCTTTGTACTTAAATGAATCCATTTATGGGGGGTTGGGGTTTTTTTTCAGCTTTCTTTTCACTTTTGCACATCACTTTCAAGTGCAAGAACGTGTTTCCTCCTGGCATCCATGTCAGAGATGCAGCCAGTGCCAGAGCTGACTGTCACTTATTTGCTCTGATAAGGGGTTAAAGATGTACAGGTAAACCTGGGCGTATGTTCATAATGCAGGTGGCAGTGATACTTTAAAGGAGGCACCTTTCTTTGTTCCCTTAATGATTCATTCATTGGGAGTGTGGGAATTAACCTATATAAATTTTTGCTACTAAGTAGATACACCTAGATCCTGAAATAGTGGATGGGTGAGAACCAGTTGCAGAGACTCTACACATTGTCCTGGCAGCACAGAAAGAAACAAACCTGCAGCGGTAGGCTAGGAACAGATGACTACATAGCATTTCTCAGAGCAAATTCTGTTTACCTCCTGTTTTCCAGTGACTCACCAAAAATCCTACAGGGCTGCAGGAGATACCTCTGAGCAAGGTCTGACTTGACTGAGACCTTCATCTGGGCCCTCTCTTCTCGGGGCTAAACTCTGGCACCCGAGATTTTCTAACTAATATGGCTCAGACTGGGCAGCGAGCGCAGGCAGCCACACTTCAGTTGCACCAGCCCTGGGAGGCAGGTGTGGGATTGCGTCAGGAAGACAATATGAACAGGGAGGTTGGCTTTCCAAGCCTGGCTCAGTGCCCCCTTTGTACACTGCAGCTCACACCTCATCAGCTGGGAGGTGGAGAAGAAATAGTTCTGTACTGAGGGCATATCACTAACAGAGAATTTGGCTCCCACCTAGCCAAAGGAGAATAGGAATCTTTCCGGGAAGCCGTGCAGAGTGGGATGAAATCTCCAGACTAATTCCTGTATTCCTAGTATTTTCTGATTCTGTCAGAAAAACCTTTAAGGCTCAGTAGTTGATCAGCCTAATATTGTTTAGCGAGGACAGCCCAGTGCTGGTTTATCCACCGGAAGTTATCAATTCCATGAGCACCAGAAGAGCTGTGCGGGCTGACGGAGGCACAAGGCAACGGTCATTGCCCCGTGGCTGGTTTCCTACAGCTTAGAAAGGAGGTCACGCAGCGCTCCTGTTGCACTGTCATGAGGTCTTGGTTGCTCAACCTCTTCAAGAAAGGCTCCATAGGGAGAGGTAACACCCCAGACACTGCAAGACCTGCCAGCACCTTGCTGGAACCTCCATCCGAACTTCCCATCACCACAATAGCCAAGAGCACAACTCTTTGGATAAAAAGCCAGGAATAGCTCAGAGAGCACGATCCTGAAGAAGACAGCCAGGAGGTCCTGGAGAGGCATCATCGTCCCACTGCAGTAGAGCCAGGGCATCAGAGCGGAGCTGTTACACTAACAGGACTCTCAATAGCTACAAATGAATCACAGCAGTTAGAACTGTGCAAACAGGCCTGAGCCTCACGGGAGATCCTGCAACTGTCAGGTCTTCGTCCGTGCCGGGAACGAATTCCCCACTTAGCTGTGCTGATTCTCTGAGAAGGCACAGTACATTTCATAGATCTGACAGAGGTGGTGAGAAAAGGATGATCAAAGGCGTGAACTACCACCAATCTCAGCTTCCTAAGGACGGGAAAGCAGACGGTTGGGGTTCCTGAGGAAACACACCGCAACACACAGCTCAGAAGGCCACAGGTATTGGGGGGATATCTTCCACACACACAGTGCCCACACAGAGACACAGCAAGGAGGAATAAGAGGTACCAGGCGACTACACTCCAAGCGGGATGAAACCCTCCTGGCAGAGCAGCACAGAAAAAACCACCTCCAGTGGCTCTTTCCTGTCCTGCACCCCAGTGCTTGGTGGCCCCAACACATCAGCCAGGCCTCTGTGCTGCAGTCAGCCACATGAGCACAGCACCGTGTCTGCGGGCTGTGAGCGGGTGCACTCTGGGATGCCAGGCAGACACACCACGCCGGGTCATGGCAGAAGATGTGTGGGCACAGCAACCCAATGCAAAGTACTCTCTTGTGTGGCATATCCTGTTCTCCCAAAGACCCGTACAAGCTGTGCTCAGCCGCGCTCGTGGGTGATACCATCTGTTTAAGCAATGTCCTCTGCGCTACACAGTCATCCCAGATGCTTTGCATTGGAGAAAGCTTTTCCAGTAGTCATTAGCAAGGTAGGGGGGTGAAGAAGGAATTGTCAGGCTTCTTTTTGCATAGGTCGTGGCATTAGCTAACAGCTCCCCACCAAGCCGTGCTTCCTGCTCCCCTCTCCCCCGGTAACTGTGAGCCTCCCGACACTTCACTTTGGGAGCTACTGCATCGGAATATTTCATAAACAGGCCTAAGGGTTTGTCTGCTGCCTGTCCTACTTCCTTCAGAGCACATGAGATCAGCTGGATTGGAATGCCAGCCCATATCCTGCTCCTATGCTGTCTGGATGAGAGATGGAAACTTACCAGCTGCTGCTGAAGATGACTTCTCACTCGTGGTCTCTGGCTCCCAGCTTAAGCCACGCTACAGTTGGCAGGCAGACCTCCCAAATCATGACGCTGACTCTAAAAATTAGGAGAAGAAATAACGTTAAGTCTTGCTATTTTCCAACATCTTTATGGTAACATTTAGGTCATACACTGAACTTCATCGCTACTGGTTCTAGGGGTCATCAATATCCTTGCTCAAAAGAAGTATGTGAAACTTGGGGTTCCCAGGCCATGCCTTCATGCCAGAAGCCAGTCCTTGGTGTAACTAAGCATCTCCAGGGACTGCCCCCTGAAGGCACTGCCTCACAGTACCGGGCAACTGTACATACTCAGACCTGATGTGCATATGTGCAAGCAGAAAAAGAAATCAGTTCCCACAAAGCTTCAGACCAAAACACTGTTCATCTAAAAGACCAAAAACTACAACTGTTTCCTCCCTGAAGCACCACGGCTGATAGAAAGGGTCACAGTAAAGTCACGAGCACTGATAACCCTGCACAAAGGAGTCAGTCCAAGACAGCCCTCCTGAAAGGCTGGAGTGCTTTCCATAAAATTATCTGCAGCATCAGCTGTTAATCACCACAGACCAATGGATTTCATCTTCCACTAAACAAGGGCCTGGCTCATCTTTGTTTTGATAGATTGTTAGTCTGTGATAGTCCTACAGTCAAGACAATATGGCTTGACTGCACTTTTCTGCTGTTTCACCGATCCCTTCACTCTGTCCCCGGATTTGGAGCCCAGAGAAGGGTTAATCCATTCTCTGCTTTTGCCAGGTAACAGCTGTTCTACTTTCAGGATCGTTGGATCGCCCAGGTTTTGGTGAGGTAAGTGGATGTCCTTGCAGGAGCTCTGGTGGGAGGAGCTTTGGAAAACCAGTCAGGACAGGTCCCGCCAGCCCTGGGAGCATTCCTGCTCCCATGCTGATGCAACTGGATCCAATCTCCTGGCAGACCAGCTGGTTGCTTTCCAAAGAGCTCCCTCCAGACTGGCTTGCATGCTGGGCCCAGGGGACAGCCATGATGAAATTTGAGCAAGGGGACGAAAGGCTTTCGGCCTTCATTAAAGGTGGGAACACTCGGTGAAGATAATGCTTGTTATTAATTGGCTCCTCCCAAGAAAACACAGGCTGCCTTGTTTTGCTGTGAGTTTGCCACTCTGTAGAGCATCTCCCCGCGCAAGCAAGACCACAGATGTCGTCGAATCATAGTGTTGAACCGCAGTGCAATCACCTGGGATGCGTGAGTGGGATTCATTTAGAGACTGTTGTGCAACACTGGTGTGAGACGGAAAAGCACAGAGTTATTTCAGCGGCAAACACTCACCCTACTCCCACTCAGGATCCAGTAACAGCTTTATGTGACATGCTCTGCACCAGAGCATGGACTTAAACACATCCTGAAGATGAAACAGCCCAACAGTGAACATTGTCTAAGTACACTCAGAACCAGGCAAAACCAGAAACAGGATTTTAGCAGAGGGAAAGATGCAAATTCAAGCCATGCATTCAAACCATGCTCCCAATGCACTGACAAGGCCTCAGTTATCCATGGGTGCCTTCTGAATGAAAGGTCCTTTTAGCAAGATAATCTCAACAAGAAGAATTATGCAATGCTTTAATCCCATCTTAAACCAAATTTTTCACACCCCAGTAAAAGGATGGGATCTTCTGAACACTGTTTTCCTTGAGCTCCCACTAAATCCATGACAAAACTTGGGCTGCTGTTCCTAGGACCCGGATGAGACAGGGCTGATGACGGCCAGGCATCCCACCATGACTGTTCAACACCCTTGTACCGACTTTTGCTGTGATAGTTTTGCTAACAGACACACATTGTTGAGTCTTGCACTGCTTGTTCATTAGCATTGCAGCAAGTGATTTCTTATGTAAATCGTGTCAGCCCACAGAAAAACCAGTTCAATTCCAGTCTGCACTGCTGGGATGGACGTAGAACAGAGGAGAAGTGCTCATGTTCTTTTTTCCTATTTTTCTTTAATGGAAAACCAAGCATTAAGCATATAAGCAGTCGTTGCATATCTGCCACTCTAAGGAGAAATCCCCTCACATCTGTAGAAAGACCTCTCTAAAGACAAAATTGCACTGGCTATCTTTTTGCAGGTACTGTCACCAAGCTTGCACCTACAACAGCAGCTTCTGTGTACCTAATTAGAGGTTTGAAACCGATGAGCATTTTTGTCTGGGGACCTCATGTCTTCTTTCAAGTCTTAACTTTATCTCTTAAAGGCATGGCTACATAGCTAATGGCAACACATCTTTTCTATGTGGTGTCTCATAACCTTGTACGGTGGTATATGTGACTGAGAAAAATAAGTGTGCAACTGTGCTAAGGGGATCCTTTTCTTCTTACTGCTGCTAACACAAGCTCCTGAAAGGTCTGGGAATGGTTTCTGCTTTTATCCCCATCACAGCATGCATCACTGCATCAGTTACCCCTCAAGTCTCTCCCCCAGTGCAGACAGGGAAGAGGTGCTTCCCGCTGAGCCTACGAAAGGCCCTGAAACTGGTATGCACCGGCATTATGATCTGCACTTAGATTGCACAGGGGTCATTTCTGAATATGCCCCAATATGCCTTAGTATTCCTTGCTATGCCTGTGGTACGAGAGAAGTATTGGTTGAATTCAGCAATTTAAGAGCTCCTTCATGGACGATAACAGAACTCATGGGAATCACCGCAGGTAAGTCTTTAAAACAAAAAGGGAAGTTACTATTTTTCCTTGGCAGAGGTATTTGTCGGGGAGTCATAATGTCAAATCCTGTCCTTATTCTCGTCCATTTTGCTTGATCCTGCCACCCTATCCTTCCAGCTCATTCCCCCTCCCAGCTGAAATCCCAGCTGCTGCTGTCTTTTTCAGGCGACACGCTATAGCGCTTGCCTAGAACATCTAACAGGAGTAGGACATATCGCTACTGCACAAACATCTGAAAAGCTTTCATCATAAACGAGGGGCACCAAGACCCGACAGAACGTTTGTTGCCCTAAGCCCTGGTTTGGTTTTGCTCCACTCTGCTCCACCCAGGAGGTGTCTGCCTTTTCATCCCCAACAGTAATCAACCCCAGGCACAAGTCAGGAAAGTGCCTTTTAACTGCGAGGAGCCAGATAGGGTCTGAAAGCAACGCAGACAGGTATCAATGGCAGCCACACTAACTATGTACCTACCTAAATTACACTTGCAAGTTTCATTAGAAACTGTTTACCTGCATTTGCTGTGTGCACCTTCAATAATGCTGAACATAAATCAGTCTACTTAGAAATGTGAGGGCAAGCAATGCATGAGAAGGGAAGTCTTGTGGGTAAAACCTGGGACAGCTACCAGGCCCAGCCCTTGTTCGATCCCCAACAGTTCACATAACCATCCCGGGACGGACGCAAGGAGAGGAAAGCAGACGTAACAGGGCATTGTCCAGTCTGAGATGCTACGACCCTGCACTGACAGGAACTGTGGACATTCTAATAGAGACATTTTAAAATCTATTCCTCACTTTAAACATCTAAAGGCAATTTCTGTTTCCAATGTTGTTTTTTTTTAAACTGGCTACCTGCAGTGCAGAACAGATTTCCTTTTCTAAGCGAAAAGAATGTAACTGATCCTACAGCATGCACTTTTTTATCCTCTGGAAGAGTAGCAAGTTTCCAGCTCCCCTCATGAACCAATTCAGCCTGCGACTGCCGTGTCTGATGCCCAAATACAAATTCATTGCAGCTGTGTAAGGAAAATCACACCCAAAGAAGGAAACTATTTTCCAAGGTCTGGAACAAAGCATCGATAGGCAGGAACCCAAAGGCAGTTAGAGGCAGTGATGGTGTTATCTGACTTACCGTGCATGGTGTTGGAATGAGGGTATGACATCTAGGTTAAGACATATTTGAAATGCTGCATTAGATTAGACTCTCAGACTATTTAACTTCGCTTGTTGTCCCAAGATGCAAAGAGAATGGACTGAATTATTTCAGTCAAAAAATGTTGAGCTGAGAACTGGCTATTTTTTTGAATCATATGCAAAAAAACATTCCGTTCCGACACAAAAAGCCAACAAAGGAAAACCTTTTCTTTCTCAAGAAAAACCACTACTGTCCTTACTAGGAAAATATATTTTGAAAGCATTTCTCTACTTTGGACTTAGGATGTGCCACCTTTTTTGGCTGAAGAAGGCACAAATCCTGCTTCCTTGGCTGTGGGCCTAGAGAAAGCAAACAACAGCCGTTGCCCTTCGACACTCAGAGGTGTAGCTGTTTCAGCCGAGCAACTCCCGAGTCGTAGGCAAAGCCAGACCTGCAGCAAATGAGGATTACTGGCTCATGAAAGGTGTAACCAGCAGAGGAACGACAGGTATGCACATCTTTATTCACAAAATGAGAAGGAAGCTTGGTTTGCTTACTAAGGACTGTCTGACCCTTCTGTCTACTGATCTATCTCATGGGAACAGAGTCCAACAGTGACAGCAACAAGCAGCCCTTGCTCCTTGAACACGGTCACTCACAGCATTCGGCTGCCCCCGGGACACAAAGCCATGGCTTCCTGTCCAAGAGAACACCTCAAGAGCCAGGTGATCGCGGGATTGTTCTCTGAAGTGGGACACACTGTCAGCACATCAAGAAACCCTCTCCAAAGACAGGCAAGCATCTGTCCCCGTTCACAGCCTTGCTTTCGGACATGCTTGCTCAGGTGGTTTACTGAAGGATCAGCAGCGCTAACAGGCTAGGTCAGTATATTGCTATAGAAAACACCCAAAGTGCTTCTAAGGACTCAAACCTTTATACCAGTTACTGGAAATGGCATCAAACAACTCAAATGCAGATGAAGCAAACCACTGCACATCCATCTGGGGTCACTGACAGTAAAAATACCTTTATAGACGTCCATGCACATCTGGATTTACCGAGGAAAAGAAAACTTCTTAAATTCAAAGTAACATATGCTACTCCTCTAAGGGAAAAGCGGCATACTGGGAGGTTGGCAGCAGGAGGGAAGTAAAGTCCAGAAGTAGACAGGAAGCTCCCTGGTCAAAGACAACTGCAAAACACTCAAAAGCTCCATTAAGTACACGATAGATAACAACATGGTGATGAGCTATCGTGCTTGCTACAATAGTCATGGAGAACAAAACGTTCGGGAAAGAGGAAGGAATTGTGCAAGAAGACATGACCACCGCATTATCCCTGGATACTGATCTGAACACCAAAAATACCTTGCCAAATCAGCCCTGTGTGTGCAGAAAATGGTGCAAGAACGTGAGGCTCCTCCCACGGGTCTCAGCCAAAGCAGCTACAAGTGACAAGGACACGGGTGCTCTCCTGTCAAAGTAACACTGTCAATGGAAGGTCAAGAAAAATCTGAAGGCACAACTTACTAATAAGATATGGGACCAGAAACGCAGGCATGCTCGGTGAAACCGAGGTAACTCCACGGTGAGGGGAGAAGGTCAAAAGCCAGATGATTGATATCCTGAAGAGCAGACCCGGCTGTGCAGGATTAACAATAGAAATTATCTTTGGCCTTGCCCTGCAGCAAATCAGATTTGCTTGTCACACAAGCACAGCATCCTTGGACAGCAAGAGACTTCCAGACATACAGTTCCACCCATCTGTTGTGGGTTCCTTTAAGCAACCAACCCACTGGACACTGTAGGTCTAGATGGTGCTTGTGCATCACACTTCTATTAGGAAGCTGGTAGCAGGCTGTTATTAGCCAAGGCCACGGCTCAGGCAGAAAAAACACATTACTGCTTGCTAGAACTTGTAATTGATCAAAGCATAACGAAGGGAATTTTTACTTTATGTACATCAGTTCTGAATCTACAATTACCTATGCCATTCATGGACAAGGAGATTTGCCCTCAATTCTCTGCACTAAATTTCTCAAACACAGAAAACATTTCAAAGTGCTCAACAAGTTGCCATAGGGAACACAGGCAGTTCCCTTCCCTGCATGACACAGCATCGTCTCTCAGGCACAGGAATGCTCTGCTAGCAAGAGCTACAGCCGTGCTGCATGTGACTGATCGAGAGCAAAGGTCTTCTCTGCAGTAGAGCTGCTGGCTGCATGACCTCTCAGAAAAACCTGGCTGTAACCTAAATCCTCAGAGAGGAACAAGTCTTCTACCAAGTCAGCCCTCCGCTGTTGCCTCTCCAGTTCCTAATTGCTTATTTTTGGAAAATACCTTCCAGTCCACTCAGTAACCAGAGTATTAAAAGCACACAACAGATGGAATCAACAACTTACGCTCATAGCTTCACTCCTGTCAAGCTTAGAAGCCGGGGAGGGAAGAGGGAGAAGAGCTCCGTTTCCTGCGCTAGCATTGGTTCAGCCTAACAAGTAGAAAACCTGGTACTTCCCCCAAAATGCCAACTACAGAGAGAAAAGTTGCTGGGAAAGAGTCTAATGGCTTTTAAAATGGAGTTATAATCCATCCCCAGGCTCACTAGGCCACAGCTTGGTTACGACTGAGATCAGCCTTGTTTACTCCAAAGCAAAAAACTCTTGGCAGGACTGACAGAAACAGCTTTTCTTGCCAGAGCCCTAATAGCAAATGTCTGTGGAAAAGCCACTTGGAGAAGTGCTGTCTACTCTGGTAACGAAGCAAGTTCCCCGGAACAAAGTCTCGCCATCTTCCCAAAACATGTTGCAATACTTTACCTGTACCTCAGCTACACACCATTCAGGCTGCTCTCAGAGCCTGGGAACTCCTTGGCCAACTCAGGAGGCCAAGGGCATCTCAGCAACTCCAGACAGGACCAAGCTCTAGCCCTACACTGGATACACAACCCGGATCCTAATGGAAACTGATTGCTGGGTTTTTTACCTCAGCTCTGCTTCAAGCTAAGCCACAGCCTTCAACACCTCTTGAAGATGCTTATGAAAAAAGGGCCTCGAAACAAAATTCTCCATCCCCTTCTTTTTAACTGCAGCTATAAAGGCAAACTCACCTCCTTGATACCCATTGCTTCTCAGGCAACTCTGAACTTAGACCCCAGCTCACTGCTAGAAGTGCTTAGAGGGAACATTAGCACACAGTTGGACTAGTAACTACCAGGGAAGAAAAGAAATTCCAAGCAGACAGTGGAGGCCAAGGCTCCCTTTGTGCTCAGGGAGTAACTGGCCTGAGGCTACGCTGCTTTTCCTCATTTATTTAAGACCAAGTTTCAAGCTGCTGTCCAAATTCCTTGTGACTGCAGAGACGAAAGGCTCTCCCCATTCAATATTCCAGCTCTTGAGTCAAGTGCAAAGGGCTGTGCACTTGCTCAAACTTCAGTTTGAAATTCCGCTTCCAGTAAGATGGCTCACTCAGCCTCTCCCTAATTCAGTAACTACTGAACTAGTTGAACGAAATGGATTTCCTACCCAAACAGGTACTTGCATTCGTACATTTTGTTTACAAACAGGTTGCACTCTTGTAAGAGCACCAAGCCCATACCCGACATATGGCTGCAGTTTTTCACAGCATTACTTGGTGCTCCCAAGTGTTGAAATTCCTGCTTTGAGGAGAAACCAAGCTCTAATTTCAACTGTTTACATGTACTCCTGAGAGCAGGAAAAAAAAAAAAATCTTACCATGATTAGGTTATGTAAAAAGTTTAATTATAAAATAAATAAGTTTGTTATGGAAACATTAAATATTAAATACAGTAATAAATATTTACACATTTACAGATACAACTTGACAATTAATGGTGTTTCTCTGCTACCAGAAGAATTCTGCTCTGTTTATACAGAACACAGTCACTCTTCCAAGAAGAAACTGAACTCAAATAATACCCTGTGCTCAAGACTGCATGGACAGTTAAGAAACCAAGGACACTTGGGTCAGAAAAGATTGAGGTAAAATGAGTTCTTCACGCCTGAAGGTAGAGCACAAGAGACCACTGCTTGCAAAGCATCAGTGCCTGAATTTAATTCTTCGAAGGAACAGGTTCTTGGTCAAGTTCAACTGATGGGATCTGATGCGAAGTGTTTTATACTTTAAGCACTGCTTAAAGCAGCAACAAGTATCTGTTTAACAGAAGTAGCATTGTGTTTAGAAGAGATGGGTCCAGGCTTATTAGCTGGTTTGAGCATGGATCTTTTCCTTCAGATACAAAGCTTCAGGTGTTGCATCTACTGTCTCAGCATCCTGAGGAGACTAATTTTAACTCGGGCTAGCACACATGCAAATGGATAGCTCCACTCACACCATGAGTCCCACAGAACTCAGGGATTACTTCCACGCACACAGCAACAGAACCCAGGTGTGGCTGACAAGGATCTGTCACCAACGCCCTGCAAGTCACAACCGGAGATGAAGCTCTTGGAAGCCAATATGGACAGGGAGCACAGTGACAACAGAATCAGGTTTTTCATCCACTGAGGTCTAGGGAGAGAAGCCATCCCAACCTCTTCTCTTTTTCACTTTGGTAGAGGGAGGGGAATTTTCTCCCCTCCATCCGTTCCCGAAAGCGGCAACAGGTTCTTCCCCTTACAGTTAGAGCTGCCAAAGCAGACTTGCTAAGAGAACAAAGTCCATCCACACAACAGCAGAGACTGGAGCTCCAGCACAGACAGAGAAGGCTCAGTAGCAGTAGTCTCTAGCAGGTCTTGACAGCGGGTCCTGTCCCCCAAAGAGCCAGCTCCTTCCATTACTGCGCCAAGATGCAGCGATAACTGGTCTCCCCAGCAAATGATTCAGCAGCCAGTGGCCTGTTGACATCTCCTTGCAGCAGCCTCTGCCTTGATGAATCAGGGCTTAGTGGCAACAGCTCCAGCCCACAGTGTCCAGGTGGATGTGTCAGGTAGCCAGAGGTACCCTGCAGCTTGGCAACGGCCACTTCAGAATTGTTCTGTAAGGGGCAGACCAGGCACATTAATCACCATCCAACACAAGCACTCTGTGCTAGAACCACGGCAAACCTACATGCAAGGCAAGTAGGTTAAGGACGTGCACACACCTGAGGACACTCTGCCAGATACTCTTCAGCTTCAAGTAAGCTTTGAGCAAAACCTTTCAGTTGTCACTGGACAAAGCTGGAAAATGTCTACAGCTGACATGTGGCAAAGCAAAGCTTGACCGCTCTGCCAGAACTTTTCAGGACTATCTCGAATGGCTTCCTCCTCAGCTTGTAGTATAATTTCTATTCAGTAAGGGTCCTTGAGTCTGCTGTTAGGCGCACTTGGGCTCAGAAGAGATCAACTTGCCTGCTCATTAAAATCCACTGGATCACTCCCAGAAGCAATCCACATAGGCCAAGGAGCTTTAGGCCTCAGTTGCTATGACAGTAAGAAACTCGACTGAGAGGCTATCTATCTGTAGTGCTCATGGAACTGGCAGCTTTGTCTTGGTCTACAGCTGCTAAGCACCAGAAACTTCCTGAAACTCTTCTTGCAGGAAAGATACGAAACTGCTCAGCACTTATTTTCTAAGAGGTCGTGACGCTATGGCACCATCTTCCACGGCACCATCTACCACTGTTTCTCGCGCTAAACCTGCCTCTGCCCAGCTACTCAGGACTTGTTCTTTTTAGCTCCACTTATCTCAGTACAGCTTCCCATCCTCACTCGGTCTTTAAGACAGCAGCCACAAATTTAACAGAGCTGCTGAACAACTTGTACAACTCTGGTGGCTTTGAGACACCAGAAACCCAAGCCAGCTGCTCACATGTAACTTATGTGTTTCAAGGCATTTGGAGCATTAAAAACAAACACTAGCTTTGCAAAACAAGCATGCAATTCTCATACAGCCTGGAAGGACTGAAAGGCATTTGAAGTCAGCATTCATACCTGCTTTCTCCCCATTTATACACCAACATGGCCATTTCTATTTTCTTGTCGGAGTTTTTTCCTTTCTTCTTTCTCTTCGTACTGAGGACACTTTTTCCTGACCCTGTGGAATTATGGCATGTTAGAGATCATTTTGAACCCTGACGTACATCCTGTTGTCACCAGCCTCGACATCCTCTGCAGCATTTCCACTCATGTTCTTTGAATCCTCAAGCAGCAGCTTGGCACCAGAGAGTTTCAAGCAAGACAGTTCTTAAGCCTTCAGCATCAAGCAGTATCTGCTGATAAAATCAAGGAACCCTTGAACTAGACACGGGCACTTCTGCCTCACAGAGACAGGGCTTCTTGACTGAAGCCAGATTAGGGAGCAAAACGAAGAGAGTTTACTGCTGGGACTAAGCAAATCACCAGGAGATTTTCAGGGTGACAGATCTCGTAGTGGCTTTAGCATATAGCTGCAGAGACCACACTGTCTTCCTCCTCTACAGAGCAGAGCCCTGCGGGCTTCAAGTCTAGTCCCGGTCCCTTGCATACATAAAGAAGTCCCTTACTGATTTTGCCCCCAACTTCTCCAGTGCTTTCTAGTGACTATTCCAAGCAGCTTCTCTGGATGAGGGTACAGATTAGCACATTCCCAGCTCGTGAGGGTTCAGAACATGAAGCAAATGCACTTCAGGAACTACCATTTGCTCTTAGAGCACTACAGAACTGGTTATCTCTCCTAGCAGCAAGGAATGAGGCAGTGTTCAGAGAACAAGTGTTCATCCCAGCATTCTTCAAGTTCAGAGTTAAATATGAAGCAACAGTGAAATGACAAACGCGCACCTTGTTTCCTGAATTGCAGGAAAGGGTACAGCACGTACCCAATTCAGTTCATGTACTTCATCGAGATCTAAAATTAGACTGAACCTTGGAGTTTCTACAAGATCCCAAGCCCTACAGTGGTGGAGCTGCAGTGGCAGAACTGGAGGAGTGCTCCAATACTCAGTTTGATCTATAGCTTGAAACACATACCCAGAAAAGCTCTTTGAATTTATTCACAACAGGACTCCAGATTCTGAAGACCCAGCACACTGAGCTGCAGCAGGTGGTTCAGCTAAAATAGTTATTCCCTCCATATTAACAGCAAGAAGAATTTGGGACCAACAGCATTCATCTCCCCTTCTGCTTTCCTGCCAAGTGTAAGTATTTAAGCCCAGCAACACCCATTAATAAACGGGCTCTCAGAGCACCATTTCCTAGCCTCCACCCGTGTACCCAGCTGTTGGATAACAGCCACGCGTGAGGCCGGCACACCGCTGCTTGTAGGCTTCTCGACAAGGATTAGGGAAGGCACTGCTGTGTCAGCATTAACGCTCCTCCTTGGCTTCCTGCTGATGTTCTGTAGCACTCAAACTATCCTGGTTATAGCAAGAGCAGAAAGGCTCTTGGTTTACAATATAAGGGTCACAGACCATGCTCCTACCCTCCAGACATATCGAAGCTGGGATAAGAACTCAGCCCTTCTGGATGCTTTTCACAAAGGTAATTCAGATGAGCTATGCACATTCTGGGGTTATTGGGCACAGGCCCCACTCACACTTAAGGAAAACAGACAGCAAAGAGGATAATACTTACTGCACTATCACAATGATAAGTACAGTAATGAAGCTGACGCTCGAGAGCAGGACAGCTACCACTACCAACACAGTCTTTGAGTAGTCTGCCACATCATTCTTCCTTTGAGTCTTCATGAACTGTTCACCACAGCGCTCACCAAAAAAATCCTGATGACACCTGCAAGTAAATATTAACACAAGTTCTTATCAGCTCTTGTGCTGTCTGGAGCCAAGGACACCCACACATATTCAGACCTGACTTAGACATCTTCCGAGTTTCCCATGAATCTCAAGATGCTCACTTCAGAGCGTGTTCATGAAATGCAGTCACTGCTCTAGCACAAGGTTTGTCAGCATTTCAACAAGTCGAGATTAGTTTGGGTGTGATGTTCCAGAAAGACACGCCTTTTCATTCTTTTGGTTTGAGTTTATGACCAACTGATGAGTTCAGTGGCTTGTTATGCATCTCAGATTCCATCATCACTTAATTTACATGGCAGAAAGATTCTCAGTCAAAATACAGCAGGAGATGGATCTATGCCAAGTTGACACTGATTTTTCCTCTGAGCCCTCATATGCCACCGGCTCACGGCAATCACACCTAACTCACAAGGTACAAGTAACTTACTTGCAGGTCACCATCTGGAGATGTTCTAAGTATATGCATTCTCCATGAATGCAAAAGTTTTTGTATTCCATTTCACAGGGAGTCCCTTTCTTCTTGTTTTTCCCTTTGTTTTTCTTCCTTCTTGATTTGCCAGCATTCTTCTCTCCCCCCCTCTTTGTTGGCTTGGGTTTAACCACAGGTTCAACTGAAAAAAGGACAAGATGACTCGGTATAGAAGTGCTAAAACGCACGATTCTGAGAAAATTGAATTAAAGATTTTGGTGAGAGCAAGGAAGACCGTCACTGCAGGAGAATGTGTGACCAGGCAGCACAGGATGCAAGTGAGAATGCTGCTGGGCATCTCACACCCAGAACAAAGGCAGCGAGCTCATTAAAGCACAACTCTGCTACCCTTAGGTCCTGTGCCATGCAGACCAGAAGCAGTAGGAGCAGATAAGCCAAGAGCCACCAAAGATGAAGAGCAGCAGAGATGCAGGACTGCAGCATTTCACAGCATAAGATACTTGAGTGCAACAGCACAGGTTCAAGCAAAGGCCTGTAAAGAACACGGAGTTCATGCTGAGCCAAGCTACCCACTAGTTTTATACAGGCTCAGACACAGGGCTAACAGCCTCCGTGGCTCTGAACTCTCCATTTGCATCCGTGATGAAAGGCATTGTAACTCGCTAGATGGTCCTGGGCACTTGCCGAGGCAAAGCAGCTTGCTATCCCGGTTAGCATACTTGTTTCTCCTAAACAACCTGCAGTGCTGTCTTCAGCAGGAGAGAGTTCCTTTCCGGTTTTCCTACTTGGTGAGAGATGCCGAGCGCAGGGAAGAAGCGAAGGCAAGCGAGTTCGGCTATTTATTCTGCCGCTTACTGCCTGCCCCTCATTATCTCAATTAAGACAACCCTCTAGAAGAGTGTGGTTTCACATCCTGGTGACTTAGTAGCCCTTGGATTTAAGCAAGGGCAATCACGGTCCTTTCGCTGAGGAGAAGCAGCCAGATGCTGACTAAGGGTCAGAAGCCCCAGAGCCGCCCCCTGCAGCAATCCAAGTTCGACAGTGCTGGTTTGGACTAACTTGGCAGAAGAAGGTTTTTCGGAAGAACCCACTCCCCTGCACTGCTCGCGGTAATCCCAGCCTTCCCAGTGCAACACTGCTGCTCAGGAGTAACAGTTATCCGGAGCAGTTTAAATAGGGCGTAAGAAACAGCAGAGCTATTGACAACAAGCTTCAATTTGGCTCTTGTGCTCTGCAGACCTAATGAAAATCATTTTGGGGAGATTAATATTTTACCCAGAGCACTATGCATACAGGCAATCACCACACTAGGGCACAACTGGATCTAACTACTTCCTAACCCTGTATTTCTGGTGCTGAGAGCCTGCACAAAGGAATAAGGTGTAGTTCACCGTTGTCTAGACAGTTGATCATTTTAACTTCTAGAGCAACAAGCCTGGCTTGAAGTTAGTTAAAAGCAAAAATGCCTTCAGCAACCAGAAGTCTGATTAAAATGGTATAAGCTATATTAATATGTAAACGAGGTGCACTGTTCCCGCAGCAAGGTTTCCTGTGCCTGGAAGTGTGAGCTCACTCCTGCCAGTCAAAGGCCCCCGTTCTGGCCCGTCTGACTTGATCTTTAGGTTCGTGCTTTCATAATTGAGGCCGCTTCCCTTCCTCCCTCTCCCAGGCTCAGCTTGTCAACTCGATCTCTGTGTCCCTGTCTGCAAGCTGCATGGCCAGGAAAGCCATCCGCAGCTGAATCATAACAGCTTCAAGGTTTATCCACAGATAAACTTCATGCCAAGCAGAAGAGCTGGTCTACAAGCCAACCACCTTCGGTAACAAGTCTGGTTTCTGTGCAGTTAAGACAACACAAGGCACCAAGCCAGTAGTTTGACAGGCTGAACTGCTCCATAACACCGACAAGCCTGTTTCCCCCCGGAGACCTTCACGGAGACCTTAAGCTAAAGCCCACAAATTCCCTCAAGTGACCAGATAGAGCATGGTCCCACTCGATTTAAGAAGTCCTTTAGTCACGTTCAGGTCTCAGGGTGTTTCTGCAGGAAAATAAGTAGTCAGATCCACCCTGGGGGCAACAGGGCCAGCCTACTCACACCTGCTGAGGTTCAAATCACTTGTAGATACCTGGCTTGTATTGCAATTGCACTTAGCCCAGAACCAGAAAAATACTCCCATTCCCACAGTCCGGCAGACTACTCAGATCTCCTCACAGCTCAGCAAGTGGGCAAATTACAATAAATACACACAACAGCTATTGACAGTGAAGCAGTTCCCTAAAGATGCTTAACAAACTTTCCTGCGGCCACTTAGAGGGTTTAAGTGTCTTTCCCAGGAAATTTCAGTTGACTCCAACCCAAATAAGCCACCATTAGAAAATATCCAGAAAGTTCTTGGAGCAAGACACACAACCTCATGTAAAACAAACCTTTAGGGCCAAACAGTGCCTATCAATGCCACTGACACTTCTACACTGAGCAGGTGGTCGCTACCTGACCACAGCCCTCCTGTCAGGTTTATCAGGAAATAAAATTACAACACAGCAAGCTACCAGCTAACCTGCAGCTTCCACACACCCTGGGCACACTCACGCTAAGTTTCCACCCGTGACAGCTATTTCTAAAGCAGCAGCTTCAAGCACAAGCACGTTTTAGCTCCATACTCCACGAACTAAGCACAGCAGCGTTTAGAAGAGAAAAAAGGCGTAAGTTTGGGCTCGCAAGTTGCGAGACGCCAGCCCCAGTACCGCCGACTCACCCCGGATCGAGTCGTCCACGATGTACTGGTGGACGGGCGGCGTCTCCTCGTACTCCTCCTCATCCTCCTCGTAGTCGGGACCCCGCACAGGCTCGCCTTCGCGGCTGCCGGGCTCCCGCTCCCCGTACCGCTGCGGCTCCGTGGCGTTGGGCGAGGAACCAGCGGCCGCCGGGTTGGCTGCGACGGAGGGGAAACGGGGCCGTGAACAGGGGGCAGAGGGACGGCCGCCGAGCGCAACGCCTCGAAGTCCCTCAGTCGCCTGAGCGCCTTCCCGCCAAGGGCCGCAGCTGCGCGCGGGCTCCCCTCAGGCGCGAGCATCCCTCAGGCGCGAGACCCCCCTCAGGCGCGAGACCCCCCTCAGGCGCGAGACCCCCCTCAGTACCGATCTTCCCCCGTCCC
>VZRJ01000944.1:126107-207408 GCA_013397565.1 Ptilonorhynchus violaceus
CCGCCCCATCCCCGCACGCACCTGCCAGCACGGCCAGCGCGGCCATCAGCACCACGGCGCGCATTGTCGGTCCCGGGGCGGGTGGTGGCAGACACAGGGAGGGAACGGGGCAAGGAGTCGCCGTATCACACCAGGTGCCGGCGGCGCGCAGCGCNGCTGGAGCTGGGGGCGCGGACGTGGAGCTGCGTCAGCGGGGCGGGGCGGAGCGGGGCGGGATCGTAGAATCGCAGAACCGTAGAATCACCGAATCCCACAACGGTTTGTTTTGGAAGGGACTTGGAATACCACTTCATTCTACCCGCCTGCCGTGGGCAGGGACACCTTCTTCTAGACCGGGTTGCTCCAAGCCTCGTCCCACTTGGCTTTGAACACGCCTCCAGGCATGGGGCGGCCACAGCTTCCCTGGGCAACGTGGATCTCGCGCGGGTCACGGCGTCGGGGACGCGCCGGGTTATTGCGGGCACACCTGTCTGTCGGCTGACACCGTGCTCCTTGCTCTCCCCCTGTCTCCCGGAGGAATGTTTTCCAGCAATAAACCCAGTGATCACCCCGCTCGCCTCGGTGGTTGTGTCTCCTTGAGCGGCGCGTGAGTAATGGCTGAGTAAGCGGTGGCACCCACCGGGCAGGGACAAATGTGCTCCTCGGGGGCACTCCGACCCACAGCTGCCCCGGCACAGCTTCCCGGAGGGCACCTGCCCGTGGCCACCTCTCCGAGATGGCGTGTGAGGAAGCGGGAAGCAGACCTGCTTTAGAATCACCAAGGCTGGAGGAGACCTGTAAGATCACCAAGTCCAACCATCAGCCCAGCAGTGCCACTGTAACCCCCAAACCACTAAACCGCATCACCCAGCGCTAGATTCAGATGCTTCTTGAACACCTCCAGGGATAGTGACTCCGCTACTTCCCTGGGCAACCTATTTCAGTGTCTGAGCACCTACACAGCGAAAACATTTTTCTAATATCTAATCTGAATCTCCCCTGTCTCATCTTAAGGCCATTTCCTCTGGTCCACCCACTGCAGGTATGGCAGAAGCGACCGGCTCCACATCACTACAACCTCCTTTCAAGTAGCTGTAGAGGGAACTGCTGCTTTGACGGGAGAAAAACTGGGACAGCAGGCTGTAACATGCTGGTCTAGGCTGAGAAGCCTGGGGGGACAAGGATGAAGGGACTGGCAAGGTGGGAGGGCAGCAGGCAGCAATGCTGCCTTGGGAGAGGAGGATCTGGACCTTCTGACCGAGAGGGGACAGAATGTTACTCACAGCTCAGGAAGCTGACAGGGCCTTTGCTCGAAGTGGCAGGGATCCAAGTCGCTCAGTCATTGAACCTTCTCCCTTCTACAGGCACACACACACGATATGTGGCTCCCAGTGCGTCTTTGTCAGGTCATGCCGATCCCAAGAGGCGATACCCAAGAGGTCTGAAAAGAAGATGCTGAATCAGTCACTCAAATGTTAACCTGACACAGACAGCTCCAGCAAACCTTCGACAACCCTTTTGTGCATGGTGCAATTAAAACTGGCATGAGCTGACAGCTTTATTGCTGGGGTTTTTGTTGTGTTTCCCCTTTGTTGCCTTTCCTCAGAGGTACAGCAGAGAAAAGGCAAATCCTGCTCATCACTGCAACCCCAGGATGGAGAGCTCTGCACAGTCAACAAGCAGCTTCTGGGCTACCTGGGAGACAGTCAGGGGCTTCACAGGGCCCTCCTTTCCCCCTCAGACCAGAGTTCCCTTCCCACAAGACCTCCGTAAGTCCCAGGGCCTGGCATTCGCAGAGATCATTTGCATGTGAGGGGAGTTTCTCCAAAGGCAGAGACTTTGGGGTTTGGGGTCTCTTCTGCCGAAACATAGGGTTGGTGGTTTGAGAACGGCCAAAGCAAGGTTTGTCAGCCAGGAATCCACCCTGCCTCCCTCCTGCTGTGCTCAAGGCTGGCTTCCTCAGCCAGGCACCACAGCTTCCCTCACAAATTTTCTTTTTTTCAGCTGTTAAAATGAAATATTTCTCCCATTTTTTAAAATCAGAGATCCACTGCAAATATTTTCAACTAATGTAAGTTCAGTCTGAGGAATATACTGAGCACTGAACATTCCAGCCCTGCGTGCTGCGCTTGGCAAACTGCTGAGCAACTGGAAGCAGCTTAACGGGGGAAAGGTTGAATGCCCTAAGTGCAATTGCCCGTGTTACCTGCGTTGTTTAGAGACCAAACATGGCATATCCAGTGTCTGACTCACCGCGTTCCCTCTCTTCTCCAGTCTCCAGCTGATAGCTCCATCTCACTGACTGCTAGCAGCAAGGAATTTGGCTTGGCATGCTTTGAATTTGTCATTTCATCAACTTCCTCCGGCTGCTCCTGTGTCCTTGAAGAAGGGGCAGCCTGGCATCAACCGGCACAACTCCTCCGTGTCCAGAAAATGCAGCAAGATGGTGATGGGCACCCGGTCACGCACAGAGAGGTTCTGGTGGGACATCATGGGAGCTGTTCCCAAATGGCAGCATCCTGGCCAAGCCCTGCTTGGCTGTTTCTCGGAGAGAACACCCTCCAGAGGTCACTGTTTCAGGACGTTCTGGGTGGGATCTGCCACAAGCCCCAGCTCTTCCTTGTGCTGTCAGGGAGAAGGCACTAAGCTTGGCCATCGCCCTCTTCCCTGGCTGGAAGGACATTTGGTCTCTGTCCCTAGGATGAACTCCTGGAGGATGTCCCCAGGAGTGGTGCAAGGAGAAGCCTTGGGCAGGCTGCAAGGCTCACCCCCATGGGCTGCCCCACTGCAGCGGGGCCTGCGGGGCAGGTTGCTGGGCCTGCAAGGGCAGGGCTCACCTTTGGGAAGGTGCTGGTTCCCCATGGATGCAGAGTGCCACCTACTGAGCCACCGCTTGCTCCCGGCAGCACCGGGGTTTTCCGGCAAGACACCCAGCCTGGGGCTGCTGCTCGGAGACCCCTTGCTCTGGCTGTTCCATCAGGTTGGTCCCAGGGAACGGGGAGCTACCCCAAATGGATGCAGCTTAGAAATGAGCAGGGAACCTGTGCAGGGAGCTGCATGCTCGGGCACAGCCAGAGTCTTTCCTTGGCACCTGCCCTGAGCCAGACCTGGTTTTCCAAAGGCTGGCAGTGAAGTGAGACGAGATGGGCTGGTAGTTCTTGCTGGTGAAAATGCGAGCCTCAGGAGCCCCGCTGGTCCTCCCCAGGCCTCAACGATCATTTTGAAAACCTTCAGCACAGCACAGGCTCAGACAGTACCTGGCAGCACCCAGCACAGGTGACAGTGGTGCCAACATTTTGCCCATCTGATCCCTGTCCATGTTTGCGGAATAGGGGGTGGCCAGCACGCGGCCATCTCTTCCCCAGCCGTGCCGTGACGACCCGGGGCATAGGCCTGGACTTGTGGAGGGGAGGTGACATCCATGCTGACAGCTGCTGGGCCTTGGCAGAGTGCACTTGGACATCGTTTCTTCCAGGAGAGTCCGAGTGCCAACTGGGATCTTATTATTCACTCTCTTTACTTTTGATAAAACCCCAGAGGAAGTCGTGAAGGGAAAGGAAGTATCTTAAATACCGTCCCATTAATTTTCTTCACTGACATCAAATGTTTATTTTGCAAGGGCGGGCACAGCTGACCTGGAGTTCGAACATGAGTTATCCTTTCTCATCCATCCAGCTGAGAACAGGTGGAAAAGGGTAATGACTCAAACCGGAGCAGTGTCTGTCTGGGCAGCTCACCAGACTTTCACTTCACTTGTGAGCTGCAGACACCACTATCTTCTGCTATCAGCAGCTCGCTCACAGGCAGGGAGGGAGCTTTGAAGTGAGGCATGTGTGACTCCAGTTCCTGCTGATGTAAATCAAGATTGCTGTAATAAAGAGGAAGTAAGTGCAAAGCCGGGGTTTTGGAGAGGAAGGAAGGGAAAGGCCTGGATATTGCCTTTCTGGATATTAGTAGAGTTTGTTGGCCTCTGAGATGTGCAGGTGTTGAGGTGGCTGTGCCCCTGTGCTGAGAAAGCCCTCAGGAAACAATCTTTTTCCTAAAATGGTGACATTCTCCTGGTGCTCCACTCCTTTCCTGGAGACTTAGGCTGAAGCAGGTGTTGCTTGAGCAAAACCTGTCCAGAAAGGGAATAATTTACGCACTGTTCCCCCGGGGAAAGTCTGCCCAGTGCTCTGTGTTTTCAGTCACTCCACGTTTGACTGCAAAATCTTTCGAAGAATGTCTAAGGAATAAAAACAAAAAGAACAGAATCTGCTGGCTCCGTGATGACAAGATTTTGTGGAATTTTCTCTCATTTATATCAATACAAACAAAAAAGCAGCCCCTCCTGAAAATCTAAGGAGTACCTTCTCAGACAACATCAACTCCAGCGATCCCGAGCATCCCTGCCTAATCTGATGAAACCTGCAGCAGTGCTAAGGAGAGTGATGCTACCAAATCACAGCAGTGGGGTTTTACACTCACTTTCCACAGGTTTTCCTGGGGAAATGGGGAACACGGCCTGATCATTTGCAAAATGCCCTGTGCCATGCTGTGGCTCCTGTCGTGCCCTCTCACTGGGCAGGCACTGGGCACAGTTCAGCAGGACATGCCAGGCTTGGTTTTGCTTCACGGGTGGGTGCCGTGCTGCAAGCCTGACTGGGACAGCAGTCCTGCCACGTGCCAGGAAGACTTTTGGGAAGTTGCCTGCTGTTAGCACACTGCCCTGGGCTTCAACTGCTCTATTTTTCACACAGCATGTACTGAGCAGCTCTCCTCGACCAAACACATCCTCCAGCACTCACCCACTCGTTTTTGTGCAATGGCTCAATCCGCAAATGCTCAGGGGCACATCCTGACCCCAGCAATAATTTTAAGGGCCTGAAGCCAAGAACAGGGTGAAGCAATACTGGATTTACACTAGAATGGGGAGCTGACCCTCAGCTAACAATCTCCTTCTCTAAAATACCACGTCCTGCCATGCTGCAGAGCACTGAAAATTGCTGCCCTTTCTTCCATTCCCCCAGGGCAAGTCGCAGGAACTTCTCCCAGGACTCTCTGAAGAGGGCAGGCTCGTGGCTCTCCCCACGTGCACCCCAAGCCAGGCTCCTCAACAGTATCCCAGTGCAAACCCACCCTCCTGACCCCACTGGACAGAAAGGGGAAGGTGCTTTAGACAGGAATCTCTAAGGAAACAGAGGCCCTAGCTCAGCTGTTGTAGCCAGTGCCTTTACACTGATTTACCTGGCAACATTACTGTGGCCTCTTACCTTCAGTATGATAATGCTTCACCTGCAGTGCACATTATTTCACATATTCAGCTAACCACATCATTGGTGGATCTCTTTAACATTTCCAGGATTGCAGCCCAGCACAGTGCCTGGCAGAGGAGAGCACCCAGCTCATCACCTTCCAAAGCTGTAGGGAGCCACTGGATCATTCTGCAAGTGCTCAAAAAGTCCTCATTCTAAAGAGGAGAGAAAAAAATGTTTAAATGTGGATCTGTGCTCAAGGTAACAAAAGCTGTGTGGCTACTGTTCATGGAGTTCGGAGATCTCCCAGCTCAATCCCAGAATGCACTGGCTTTGAGACCGGGTGTAGTTATGGGGGCAGGGTAGCCGCTGGAAAAACGACGCCTATACTTGGGAAAATAGAGGCTTTTTTCCCCTAGTGTCTTAGAGACTGAGCTGAAAAAGAGCCAGATCAGAAATCTTCAAATTAAAAAAACTCTTCCCAAACCAAAATGCTGCTGCATGGTGGTGGCACAGATGGAGTGGCAACGTTTTGGGGTTACCTTCAATGGTCTCGGCCATGAAAGTCTGCCTGACCTCAAGCTTGTTGGTGCCAACGGAAGCCGCATTAGGGAGGCTGACGTGAGTTTGTTATATCCCTTTTCTCACCTTGGTGGCTGGGGTATGAAGTCACCTGAGAGATGTCTATCACAGCTCCTTTGACAGCACACAGCCTGTGAGCAAATTATACAGCACTGCCCCTTTTGGGGGAATGCAGCCTTGCATGAGGACTGGGAGCATGTGACAGAGACTGTGATGTTTTCCTCCTGTCTTGCACATTATTTCCAATTGTGTCCAGAGTAACAGAGAAATAAGAGACATGTGAGGATTATTTGGGAATTTTCTCCTGTAAGTGCAGCTTATGTCTTAACTTTTTGCTCTGAAATGTCCCTCGTGCCCTCCCCCTGGTGCATCAGGTGAATTCTCTTTATCTATTTGAAGTCATTTGGTATGTGAAGAAAGAATGAATCACAGAAGCCTACAGCAATTAGCAACTCAATTCCTCTCACCTTTGCCAGAGCTAAGTTTTTTCCCTAGAACAAAGTCCAGGCAAGACTTCCTACGCACAACAATGATTACGTAGATCACTCTGGATTGGGTTTTTTTCACAGGCCACGAGCAAGCAAAGAAGCTCAGGAAAACACTCCATTTCACAAGCACGTGCTTGTTATGCTCCCTTGGAAATCCCATTGTTTGCTGGTGGTGCCTGCTTTTGGCTACCGGTGCTGTGCCCTCGTGACGAGGGCTTCCTTGAACTGTGCCGGGGTGCCAGCAAAGGGACATGAAATTTGGCAAACCAGCAAGATGCCGCTGGAATCGGTCAGTGCTAGCAGCTGGAGCATTCATGTCACTGTGCTGAAGCCGGGGTCAGTGAGGGCTTTGTGAGCTGCTTCCATCTGTCAGCGGAACGCGGGCAGGTAGAGCACCCGGTGTCCCCCCTTCCCCGTGTGTCACGCGTGTTCTGGCAGCGCGGGGCCAGCGCGTTCCCAGGACAGGGCTGCTGAGACACCGTGTGAGTAAGGGCTCGTTTGCATAAAGATTGCACACTCATGCTGTGAAGGAGGTTCTCTAGCACAGACTCATTTCCTCCTGTAGGTAGGTTTGCCTTCATGTAGGAAAAACCCTATCCTTGAAGTCCTTGGACAGGACCCAGTTTACATTGGCACACCACGATGCCATCCTGGCATGTTTGGGTCCGCCCAAGCCTGACTGCAGGGAGGCACATTCTGCCCCTCGGGAGCAAAACACAGTCTCTGCTTTGAGGTGGACTCAGCTATCCCACTCCCAAAGCTGTGCTTTGCTGACAAGAGGTCTCATCACTCCTAAAACTTTTCTCAATGTCACCAGTGCACCAGTGTCTGCACAGCTCCTCTCCCTGTAGGCTTCACCCAGGATGTTTCAGAGGTCTGCTTTAACAGGGAGGGAGAAACCTGGAGGTGCCAAGTGCGGGGCTGAGAGCTCAAGTTGCCTGGAGCTAACATGTTTCTGTGTAAAAAGAGGAAGAAAACTCAATGGTGTTGGACTACGGTTAAATTATTTTAGGATTTAAAGACATTTTGTCTTTAGATGCATGAAATAGGCCACTAAGCATTGCAGCCAGAAAGTCATTTCTACCTTCCATTAGCAGAGTGGTGGCGAATAAAATTCTAAGGAGTTGAGCTGAAAAAAAAAATGCATAAGACTATTTGAAAACTCAGAAACTGCCCTACAGTGACAATTCAAGGATCACATTCCAAGTATTCTGACCCCTGTGAATGCCAAATTCCTCATTTCACAGGTGTTAGGTGCTACACGTGAAGCCACAGAGGAAGTAAACACTTTAATTGTTTTGGAAGAAGCTGAGAGGAGAGCCAAAGCTGCTTGGGGCCCTCTTGGCTTACAACAGATGGCTTTGCACTCAACCTTAAAATGCCTCTGCAAAAGGGATTTTTATGCAGGCTCTGTCCCTGCCCCACTGCTGAACACGGGGTCTGTATCTTCCCGGCGTGTGCCCACAGGGACAGAGCCATCGTGCCTTGCCCTCAGCCCTGCGGGTGGTGGCTCCCATCCCTACAGCCCTTCCCCAAAGCCCAGCCCTGGATGTCTGTGAGGTTATTCAGCCTGACTGGACCATACCTGTGGCTGCCCGGCGCCATGTACCCACCTCGCCGTCGCTGTGCTCCGTGGTGCTGCCACACCAGCCATCCCTCGCCCGGCCATCCCGGACCTTTGGTGCAGCAAGTGGGGCACGAAGGCAGCCTCTCCCCAACCCTTGAACTCTGCGGCTGGAAACGGCGACTCCATGCGGTACCACAGGCAAAAAGCTGCAAGGGAGACAGACAGGTAAAGCATCACTTCAGCAGCAAAGAGAGGGGAGGCCAAGGGACAGCATTCCCTGACACGGGTCCGCACCCCGTGCCAGGAGAGACACGAACTGCGTTTCCTTGCCACCCACGACTGCCAAACCACTGCCGTGGCAATCAGAGATCCCGGGTGTCCATCGGTGGGCTCAGTGCGTCAGGGCTGAGGTCATTGCCAAAACCCTGGGAGCGCACGGTGACTCTTGCATTCCCAGACCATGAGCCTGAGCAGCTCGTTTGGAAGGTGATGAATTTGCAGGAAGGGCGGCTGTAGGGTGAATAAAATCTGTCACGGAGCTTGGCATGGCTTCCGGCCTCTGCCAAAGGCAGGCCAAGCTCAGGGTACCCGCAGAGGTGAGGGATGAGGCTGACAAAATGCCCTCGGTGGCTGCACAGCTCTGACAGCTGATGCTCACCTTTGGTTTGCAAAGACAGGAAAACTTTGTCATATATATCAGGAAACTGCATTAGTGATCAATCACCCCAAGGACAGGTGAGAACCTTCTGGAGAAGCTGTGCATTTCAGATCGGGACCACCCCTTTGGGAAGTCTGGCTTTCCAGCTTCCATTCCTAATCCAAAACAGGGCATTATGCCAAAAATATGATTATTTTATCCATGCTGGGGTTAGCAGTGTTCCAAATTTAGCATTTAGAAAACGTTGAAAGCCATAATTTCCACTTTTTTTGGATGTATACAAAAATATCAGTATTCCTAAACCCAGAATGTTCTCTGCCTTTTTCAGGATGAGCACAAAACACTGCTTTTCCACAGGAAGTTTCTCAGCTAACTTCCCACGGCCTGCCATAAACAAGGCAGGGAGGCTGTGCTCCCACCCTCCTCCATCCCGATGCCCGAGCCCCACGCCTGCCGGCATAAGATGACACTCCCGATGTTCCTTCCGCGCCAAGACCTGGGGACCTGGAGTGGAGGTGTAATCTTCCAGGTGGCCACTAGATGGGAACGAAACCAGTGCTAGGAATGTCACGGCGCGCCGAACCTGTCAGGAACACCAGCTGATGGACCGACTTTTTTCATATCCTCTGCTGGATATGAATTCATATGAAACAAAACAACTTGGGTGAGTTGGGAAAAAACCAACAAGCTTTGGCCAGTGATGAAGCAGCTGCAATGAAACACCCCAGTTCAGCTATCACAGCAGAAAGGAAAACCAAATAAGTACGTGAACATGCTGGGAGAAGAAACAATCCTGAATCCAGTTCCAAGTCTGATTTCCGGTATTTATCCTTCCCCCTTGAAATGCTCCTCCCTTCTTGGTGAGCTTTCACAGGGGCTGGGTGAGCTGACCCCGAACGAGCGCCACGTATTTGGGAGGCCGCAGGTACGCTGATTTTGTGAGGTACTGAATCCTGTTTCCTCCCGACTTCACTTTCGTGTTCTTTTTACAGTCAAAAGCCTCACCGTCCTGTCCTGCCCTCATCAAAACCCTATTCTTCCCTGATTTTCTGTCTCCTTATTACAAGATGTCCCCTTATTACAAGGGGACATTCTGTCCCCTTCTGTCCCTGTGTATCCAGAGGGATAACTCTCGTCAGCCAGTTTTCTCTCCTCAAATTAACCCCCATTTCCCTGCCTGTACCGCACAAATGACAGCAGCTCTGGGAGAGGCAGCTGAACTGGCTTCTCTTCCTCAATCGTGTGGCTTTTCCAACTTCCTCGGCTTCCCGTTATAATGAGGGGCATTGACAACCAGCACAACAAACCGGACCAGAAAGAGCCGCTGTCACAGGACCATTGGGAACGAATGTCCATGGACAAACGGTGGTTCCAAATTGGGGCTGGTACCTGTTCACTATTGTATCTCATCTCTTAAATTCCAACTGGGTTTTCTTATCAGGAGGCTGATGCCCTCTGGTGATTGGGTCAGACTGGCATCCATCAGGGTAGGGCAGAGAGATTTCTCAGTATTTTTTGATTAGTTGTCCTAATCTCCAGGTTTGCTGGGAAATCTTTCAATGATACAGGATGGAATTATATCTTGGGAGTGTTGGAGTAATTTAGGTTTGGCACTGGCTTTATTAAAATAATGGTGTGCATTTGTGCAAGACTGAGCTTCTACCTTCACTGATGAAACACCTTCCATCCATCCTTCCTTACAGCCATCCTTTCTTCCCTCCTTCCATCTGTTCATTGGTTCATCCATCCATCCTTTCTTCAGCATAGACACAAGGGAGGACTGCTACTGACCTAGGTCAGATATGCATGACCTTCAAGTCTTTTCAGCCCACTTAAGCCCCTCTCTCTCCTCCCTGAGCTCCATCCCTGCCCTTCTCACGAGCAGCCCTGGGACGAGGTGCCAGATGCTCCGTGCAATCCGAGGCTTGCCTCAGCAGGGACAAGGACCAGTTGTCTGACTGTCCTCCGCCTCTGTGATGTAACCCAGGACTGTCACCCAGGCTCCCTGCAGCTCTGTGGCTGACGCACTCCGAGGGAACCCGCGGAGGGGGACACATGACTCACAAAGGGCTGAGATTGCCCAAGACAGCGAGGCACGCAACGGCAGCAGGCCCGTGGACAGAGGAAGGCCAGCTCTGGAGCTAGCTGCACTGCCACGGCAGGTGTCCCGTGGGCTACTGGCTGCACAGTGTACCGAAGGGGGGTCGCTTTCAAACCCTGCCGCAGCCGCAGACACTGTGGAAATGGCAATTCCAGGTTTGGTACCTGGGCACACCACAGACACTGAAAAAGTTTCTCCCTCGAGAAATGATGAGGTGATGGATGGCTTAAGTTGCTGTGAGCACTCGCACTCTGATCTCTTTGCAGTTCTGTGCCTGGTGGTAGCTTTCGGAAAGGTTTTTCATCTAAGGCTCTCTTAAAACAAGTCAGCCATGTAGTGACCAGGGGAAGCATTAACACCAGTGATGTCTGCACAAAAGCAGAGCGTTTTGGAGGGTATACAGTGAGCCTTCACACAAGCACCATCCTTCCACAGAGCACCAGGAAGGAGTTGTTGCTGTTGCTTTCTAGGTCAGACAGCCCCAGGCCTGAAAACGAGCATCAGCTTGTCTTTGCCTGAATCCCAAGAGGCTGGAATGGGTTTTGGATAAAATACACAGACCTGTGAGCAAGAACTTGAGAGCAGGGTTACCAAGAGGGCAGATCTGGGATGGGATAGCTTCGAGAAGGATGGGAGATGTCAAACGGAGTGCACCGCTGCAGCTATGGGAGCTGTGTCTGCTCAATTTTCCAGAGAACTGCCTCAACAAAGAACTGCCACAACTGCCACTGCAGAAACCCTGCACAGTGACATGCTGGTGGCCCTGAGGGCAGGTTGATGGCCACCTGTCACCTGCCTGTATGATGACCAGGTGGGTTTCTGCAGCACCAGCCTCTAGTCCCCGTCCCCGTCCCTCCCCCCTGACCCCCTCTGCTGTGAAGCAGTTTGTCATGGGCAGGGGAGAAGCGCCCTGGCAGGAGCCAGTAACACTCATGCAGGAGGCAAAGCCATTGTGTAAGGAAGGCTTTGGCAGGGCCACCTGGGAGACACACCACAGGTGCTCTCACCGGAGGGAAGAGGCAGCCAAAGGTGACTCTGGCAGTGGGTGGTGCAGGCAAGGAAGAACTGCACCAGAGGGACAGAGGTGGTGCCAGCAGAAACCATGGAAAGAATGAGGGAGGTTCACTCTCAGAGACAAATTACTTGGGGTGTGTCCGCAGGAGCCGGCTGTGTGGTTGCTGGACTGGCAATCTACGTCCAGCCGGCACAAGCGGTTGAGGTGGCAGGCTGGTATGTGGCCCTAAGCTCTGCAGTTTCTCAATCATGTGCAGGAGCGAGGAAAACACAGGTGCTGGAAGAGCTGTTACGGGCTGGGAGTCAGATGAGCAACAGGATAGGTGGAGAAAGCCCAAGCTAGATCAAGACAGTCAGCTAAAAGTTAAGACAGATAAAAACCCCTGAACAAATCCTGCACAGTCCTGAAACTGGACTACTCCTGTCAGATGTGTCTGACCCAGAGTCAGAGGCACGATAAACCCAGGCTGCTGCTGCTACTGCAATTGAAATCTTCTGCGAGAGCAGCAAGGGGCATGTGGACCTGAGTGCTGCAGTAGAAAGGAGCATCTTCAGCTCCAGGGGCTGCTCAGGTCCCCTTTTGGGATGCTCCTGCCAAGTGGAGCAGAGGAGCAAAAAAGGTCACTGTGTGGGGGCCAGCCTTCTGGGCTGAGTCTCTCTCGGAGTCCAGGAAAAGTTTCTGAAGGATAAACAGGGACTGGGCAGAGTAGTTCACAGACAGGCAGGGAAGCCTGAAGGGAAAAAAAAGCTGTGTCACCACATATCCAAACTGGGTCAGAGTAGGAATGGAAGGAGGCTCCAAGAATCAATTTTTGCCCCATCTTCCCACTGGGAAATGCTGTGCAAACAACGAGGCTGTGGCTGGGGTTGCCATTAGTTGTCACCAGTTACCCGGCCGAACAGGTTCCTGTGTCACAACTGAATTACAGGAGAAGAAGGAGAGGGGAAGTGAAAAGCTGAAGAGCAGCTAATAAGCGCCCTGTGACACAGAGTTAACCCAGTTAACCGGGAATGACCAACGATCCCCTTCTAATTCAGTGCTGAAGGGAGACACGAGGGTTCAGGCAGACAGGGGGAAACTTTGTACCAAGCAAACCCATCTGAACCATTGACTGACCCGCACTGAGGGCTCGGCCAGGACAGGTCTGTAGCGTTGCCAACGAGGAGCACTTAGGTTACCTCAGAAGGCGGCAGAAGGCAGCCACAGGCTACCTGCACAGACCCAGCACAGAGAGTGTAATCCCTGCAGGATAACTCACTGTTGCACGAGCCCAGGGATCACCGGTCTCACACCCACGAACGCAGCCCAACGCAGCTTGCCCGGATGTTTGGCAATGACCGGGAATGATGTAAAGGTTGGGCTTTTTCTCGCATCTTCTGAAAGTGTGAGAAATGATGGGATTAGCAGGGATGATTCAAGTGCTGCAAGAATCCTTCCAGTTCACAGGGAGCCAGTGCTGGGGTGCAGCTAAACCCAGCAGGCTATTTTATCACTGCTTTGGGTCAACAAGATATCTGCATCATGCCCACACTCAGAAACTTTCCTTGCCCTGCTCCAAGCTGTACAATGGACACTGTGGCAGAAACACTATGAGGAGGACTCAGGTGCTGGTTCCAAAGCAGCTTTCCTGCTGTAGCTGCACTCACACCCTGAGCTGCCACATGTTAGTGGGTTCAGCTGCAGAGACCCATCGACTTGTGCTGCTGCCTCCCTGCTGACACCCGAAATATACCCAGCACAACCTTCCTGAGGGTACGGATGAGCCAAGATCCGTGCTGCTGGCACGCAGTACATGTTGGATAGTACAGAGTGCTGGCACGCAGTACATGCCGTGCTTTAATACTTCCTCCACTTGAGCCAGTTCAAAGCTGTCCATTGGAACTAAGGTGCATTGATACAGATATTATTTATTAATAATACTGTGGCTTCTATCTCCAAAAATAACTGCTTCAAAGATACTGCTCAGTCAAGCCATGCTGAGTTTCACTCCAAGTTCATAGAGTCCAAGCATTAATCCAGCACTGCCAAGCCCATCAATCACCTATCTCCTCAAATGCCACATCTACACGTCTGTTACACCACTCCAGGCACGGGGCCTCCACCACTGCCCAGGGCAGCCTGTGCCAAGGCTGGACAGCCCCTCCAGTGAAGAAATTTTCCCCAATATCCAATCTGAACTTCCCCTGGCGCAATTCGAGGCCGTTTCCTCTTGTCCTGTCCCTTGCTTCCTGGGAGTGGGGCCTGACCCCCACCTACCTGCACCCTCCTGTCAGGGAGTTGTGGAGACAGAGGAGGTCCCCCCTGAGCTTCTTTTCCTCCAGGCTGAGCCCCCCCAGCTCCCTCAGCCGCTGCTCGTCAGACTTGTGCTCCAGACCCTTCCCCAGCTCTACTCCCTTCTCTAGATATACTCCAGACTCTCAATGTCTTTCCTTTCATGAGGATTTGTGGATAGAGACGCGAAACGGGACTGGTCCCAGTACTGAGCCCTGGGGAACGTCCCTTGTGACGGGCTACTGGCTGGAGGTAACGCCCTTCACCATCACTCTGGAATCAGCAGACATTTTGACTTTGTCTAGAACTTTTATTTCAAGGAATACAATTGCTTTGAGTATATTCACAAGAATAAATATAAAATTCTTCTCTCCAGAGCAAGAAGACGAGTTTTTATAAAAATATATCTCTATCCCAGAGGACCACTTACGTAGGGTAATATTTCCCTTTAGGAAATATTATTTAATAAAAAAATAAAACACTGAAAATAAAATGCTTGACCTATGCTGATTGAATCACCAAACAATTGAAATTTTTAAAAGGTTATAAATATTGTAAATATTATTAATAAAAATAACATTTAAATAGATGGGAAGCCACTGAGTGCATCCAGATGAACGGAACATTGCAGGAAGCCACAGTTTCTCCTATAGGGCACCAACTTCCTTGTATTCACTGGCATTTGTTTGTCTCCTCTTGTTTCGGTACCTGGAGTAGAAGAGAGAAGCGTGAGTTCTGGAAAGCTGTTTTTTCCATATGGCTTTTTGGGGAGTGGGGAGTGAAGGAAGGAAGGGAAAAAAAAGCTGTATGACCTCCTCACATCTGTTTTAAATCTCTAGCAGCCGGGCTCTGTCTGTGCTCATTTCCAGGTCTGACATCACTTGCATGCAGTCTCCTTCCTCAACTCTTCACTGAAAATTCCGTATCTGCATTAAAGTCTTCCTCCTGGTACTAGGTTTGTCTTTGAGAAATGCTGCTGGTTACCGTCTAGCTACCAGATCTGGGAAGCTGAGCTCTCCCTCTGGAGTCGTTCCACCTCCTCGGCTCTCTGACAGCTGCTTACCATTAATTTTTAGCCTGGAGGACGATTCCTGCTGCTTGTGTGTCTGTTCATGGAGAAAAGTACTGTCCTCCGTGGTAAAGCTGATAAGGCAATGCTCATGATATCACAGTCGCCACATGAATATACCAGATATACAAATCAGCTAGCAGTAATCCAGCTGCTCTCCAGTGCCTGATGACTGGGGGAATGGCATTACCAATAAAAGAACTACTAGAACTTTCCTATTCCCTGTCTGCTTCGTCCTTGATCTCAGCATGAGACAGGAACTAGCATACCGAGTCCTCTGTGAGGGTGAAGAGGCACCTGGGAGTGCTGCTGCCTGGCCTGCAGCCTGGGCTATGCCACGCTGTCAGCACTGCCCTTCCCGAACGCTTCGAGCGCAGGCGAGCGGGTCTGTGTATCAAACTGTCCAGCGAGTGAGGTGTTCCAGGCTATCCAGACGCACTCAGAGGATGCCTGACACCTACAGCTGGCTCAGCTCTCCGAGCCACCAAGAACACGCGTCTCACCTTCTGCAGATGTAGTAGCTCACGAGAGAGATGGCGGCGAGGAAGAGCAGAACCACGATGACGGTCAGTGCCACGTACTCCTTGCTGAGCGGCTGCCGGACGAGCTCCGAGTGCACGCACCGCACCCCGGAGAAGCCCACGTCACACCTGAGGGTGAGAGAGGCACAATCAGACACGTGGCTGCGAGGTTACGCCTCGGCAGCCCACAGAGCGTCCCATGCTGCTGGCCTGCTGTTTCCTCAGGGACAAGCCATCTGAACTGATGTAACTCAAGCCCACGCGGTCCTACAAAGGGTTGCAAACTGTTCAGGTAAACGAGCAATACCCTTAAAAATGCCTAGAGGGTCTTTATTTTGTAGGTTGGATCAAAGGAGACACCTTGGTGCTGTGCCCGAGTTCTAGATCTCACACTACTGTAAATACAGATGGACAGGGAAGCACATAAGAATGAATGTCCCAAGTCTAAGATGGGTTGGTGACTAATTCCAGGTGTCTGAGACTCTCACAGAGCTTTCACTGGAGGCAGCACGAGTGCTTAACGCTTGTTTAAATGCAGCTGAGGTGCATTATAGATACAGTGCTCCTCTTCAAGTTCTTGTGAGCATTTAATACTTGGCTAGATTGGTGTTCCAGCTAAGTGTCAAAGGCAGCGAGATCAAAGTTCACCTCAAAGCCCAGCTCAGTGAGATCCGCAGGACGAGTGGGCCCTGTCCGTACCTGCAGTAGTGCTCATCCAAGTCCACGATGTACACGCACTGCCCATGGAAGCAGTAGTCCTTCATTTCAGGCTTGCATCTCGTTATCCCGACTTGGGCCACACGTGGGCTGTTCTCTGTCTGGACTGCAAAGATATTTCATTAGCACCTCAGGATGTGGGCAATGTTGCTCAGAGAAAAATGATTTCCAAGGGCACCTCAGTGAGGCTGCCGGCCCAAGGAAGGTGGGAACCAAAGATCTGTTCTTTACAAAGCGCTGTGCAATACTTACTGAGCGCTGTTGTGCAGTTCTCCATTTCACCAGGCCCACACAACGGGATCACTGTTGTGCCCAGGACTGCTTGCAATAGGTAACCTATAAGAGAATAAAAACAATAGTGAAAACTAGATGCATTTTGACTTAGGTATTTAAGCTGCTGTACTCATTAATACAAGAAGAGAAGCTTTTTATCTCGGTAGGAAAAACCCGGAGTTGAAAGCTGAAAATATATAGGCCTGAGCAACCTGCCGCCTACATTACATAAGGCAGCCCCAAAAAAAATCTCTAAACCACAAACTTTTAGTGCAGGACAGAGACAGAGATCAAACAGAAACCTGGTGTCTGTGACCACCTCTCGCCCACACTCTTTGAGTGAAACTGGGCAGGAACAGGCTTGGAGAAATTACACGGGAGAGGCAGGAATTAGGCTATTTGATGATTATGTTAGGTTTCTGACTGGTCTGGCATGGCACCTGTGCAAGGGAAACAGCCAGGCTTCCACAATTAGGCATGACAATCCAGCATTCATCACAGGAGGAGTCCTTTTGCTGATAAAAATTAAGATATCCTTGAGTCACAACAGTCCACAGGAAGAGAATTTCCTCGGAATCTGCAAGTCAGTGCAGCTGGTGACTCAGCACAGCAGGTCAGTGCTGAGCCAGGCTCAGCACCCCACCACTGGCTTGAGAGACCACAGACTCCGCGAGGCAGGCTTAACACAAAAGCTGCTCTTTACCGGCAAACGGCTTCCTCAGCCCTCTCCTTGCTGAAGACAGCTGAAGGGCTGGACAGTTCCTGCACTAACACCCACTCCTCTGGCAATTCTTTGGTTAAAAGCCCGCTTGCAAAGCTTCTAACGCGAGATACCAAACCCTCCTCATCTGGCCACGGGCTTGGAGAGGTTACTGACCACTTTGTGGACCCTGGGCCACTGTTACTCATCTCAGCAGAACACCAGAAGAAACAGGCACAGCTTTCAGGTATTTCACCAGTTAAACGAACATTTCCCAACAGGATTCGAGAGCCAGCACAAGCACCTGTAGCTTCATGGCAAGCCCACGAGGAACAGCAAATGTCTGCCCTAGCTGGCCATGAAATCCACCTGGCTAACACTCCTGCTGTGGTCACAAATTAACCTGCCCATGAACTGCTTAGTCACCAGCCCCATTCCACGGAAGTCTGTAATTTGTGTCTTTGGGCTGTTTGCCTCTATTAACTTGTCAGGTCATGCATGTCTAATGGAGGGAGTGTGCCTTCATAATTTCTTGATCACTCTAATTCAACTCCAGTTATTAGAAAGTTCATTACATCTCAGGGTTAAATCTAGTAGTGGTAATTTACGGATTTCCGGCAGCTCATCTATTTCTGGGTGATTAGTAGGCTTCCTTTATCCTTCATTCCAGCTACATACAAGAACAGCAGGAATATCTAAGAGGGACAGGGTTTTTTCCTGTTGTCGAGTTTTTAAAAACACCATTCCTCTTTCTTACCTTCCTCTACACTGCATTCCTTGCAAAGCTAATGAGCCAAATTTCCACCAAGCCCTCAAAGAAAGAACAAAGAGCAGGTCCCCAGAGCCAGAGGGACAGTAACAGATCCACGATGCTGGCACCTGGACCAGCTGGAGACTCCTGTACCTGCCGGCATGACTCAGCAGGACCTGCTTTTCCCTCCAATGAGGCAGGACGTGCAAGTTTACTTTCAGGGTGGGATTTTTTTTTAAAGCAGCACTGTGCTCACTGTAGATTTCCTCAGCAGCTGCAGTTTAACACTTCTGTAAGGCCAATTTGAGTTGCCACAACACAAAGTTAAAAGTGTTTTAAAGAAGAGGCCATCAGCTGACAGACAGTGGCAGCCCAGGGACCTCGGGTGCCCAAAGACTCTGGGAAAACATTTACTGAGTCAGTTCTTCTTCCCAGGAACTAGAGAGACGTTTCAGGAGTGCTCCCTGGACTAAGCTGCTGCCTTGGCAGGGAGGAGCTGTGGCACAGGACAGCTCTGTCCCACTAAGGATACACCGTGCCACAGAAAGAAGTAATGACAGAAATTACCAGAAGTCAAGGCAAAACGTGCCAGAGGTGTCCGAGGTACCCACCTGTTAAGCAGATGGATTAAGCCAGCTGAGGACCTCTTGTAGCCTACACATTTCTGTGTCAGTTTGCACACTTCCTTGACCTCACGAGAACCTGAGCAGCTGCTTTTCCATCTGAAGTTCCCGGTTTGAGAGTTACCAGAAGCCGGCTTTTGCATTTGAGAAACTCCAACCCAGGTCCACGGAAGAGACAGGTGAGTTCTCCTCTTGGCTCCAGAAGGAAGCATTGCTTTACAGTTAAAAGCCCCAACTCAGACATCTATGAGGGACAAATCCAAAATAACCTCCTCCTACAACAGTGCCCAAAGGCTTTCCTGATCCCGGCCATGTGCAGGTGCCGCCTCCACCTGATCGCAGGCATACAAGGCCGGAAAGGCTGGTGTGCAGGCGTGGATATTTGCTGACACCCAGCAGTATTTGTTGCTTTTGGGCAAAGTTCTTCCTGCTCTGCACCGCTCTATTTTGCCCTTTCCCCCATGCACATATTTCCCTTCTGACATCATTGGGAGGATAAGGGATCTGCACACAGCAATGGCAAAGGAGAGCCTTTCCCGGAATATTTATCAGATGAGGTATACCAAACACAGGACCTGGGAGAGGTTGTATTTTTATTCCGTCGCTGTTCATTAAGCAAACACAGGGTACAAGATAACAGTAATCAGGTAGTGGATTTTCATGTGTCTCTTGCAGGAACGTGAGTGTTACACGTATTCCTACACGACTGCATGAACACATAATCCCATCCGACATCATAGGTATTCCTGCAAGATTAACACTGACAGCACTTACTGGAACAGGAATAATGCTGCTGCTTACTTGTCCTTCCACAAGGGGTGAAAGGAAAATGAGGGACAGCGACCAGCTGCCTTCGGTTCCTGCAGCCTCCATCAGAGACGACCTGCCAGGGCTGATTATCGGCTTGTCCACCGAGGGTCAGCTGTAGTTTCCAGTGGCAGGATGACTGCTAAGGATGAAGGACGCACATGCGAGATACACTAAACTGAGGACTACTCTTCGAAGGATTTCCACTAGGGGAACTGTCAAGTTTCTGAGAGGTCAATGATTATTTGAGTTGGCTTTGCCTGTCACCCAGACTGCCAGTCTTGTACTAGTTCACCTGAGGAAGAGCCCATGGTGCTACTTCCCATTTGGCATCCCTGTGGTCTCTTTGCCAACCAGTAGCACCTACACCCTTCACATGGGTTGCACTTCCAAAGCAGAGGTGTCCAGGTGGCACACACCTGAAGGATCTCAGCCCATTTTAACCGCTAAGACAGATCAAGGTGCATCCCTATCACCTGATTTTGGACATCCAGAGCATGTCTTGACTGTCTGAGGCCCTCTTTGCGTAGACTAAGCAGGAAACATGGAAGTTAGCCAGTCTGTCCCACTGGCTTTGTGAGCATCCCTACTATCACCGTTTAATTCCAGAACTGCAGACTCAGTCATGGATGCCCAGGGTCAGGCCACAGCAGCTCTAAGGCAGCCCTGGAAACACCAGTCTGTCACGGGAAGACTGGTGCTCCAAAATTGCTACAGGCCCACACGATCATCCTCAGCACTGTGCCAGGACTTACCCTTAAGCAGAGATAATGCAGATAATTACGCATTATGTGCACCCAGTCATCCCAGTAGTGCTTCCACCCCTGTGGAGACCTAGACACCGGTGATCTTACTCACATGCTGCACCATGCCTCGGCCACTCTGCTTTCCACCACTTGCTTGGGGACTGAGGTCCCTATGCCACAAAAGCAGAAATCCATTATTACTTCCAGCCAGACATATCAGCTACTAACATTTTCCCCATCTTCGGACTCAGTGATCTTTACGTTGAGCCCATTTGCTGACAGTCAGGCAAATGTCCTGTGTCAGCAAGAAAACATAAGGTCAGCAGTTCTTGGAACTGTCCAGTGAGTCTGGAGGTCCAAAGCCTGCCTTCCCCACTGAGTGGGCATTACAGTGAGCGCAAGGACATCAGTGCCAAGTTGCTCCTACAGCAACTCCCAGGAAAGGCAGAGCCTGGGCTTGTCCCCATCACCACCACATCAGCACGTGGCTGGCACAGCACTGTGTCTCCTCAGGAGCGAGCGGCGCCTGTCTCCCACCACAGCCTTTCTGCTGCGCAGTCTCCAAGCCCACGACAGCCAGGATACAAACCTGGCAAGGGCTGTCACTTCGGTAAGGCTTCAGGAGGAAACCTCTTCCAGTCTGGCACAACACCAGTGACAGACAGTCTTCCCAGAAGCGCCAAGTTACGCTTACACTCCTGCCCTGGGAGGGGAAGGCAGTAAAGTGTTCTTAGCCCTTGTTATGATGCCACCTAGCTATGACTAATCCAGCCCTTACTATTAGATGCTGTGCCTGCCCCGGAAACAAACAAATTTGTATAGAGATCCATGAAGACATACCAGTTCCTTACAGTGCCAGTTTTGTGCAAAGCATAGCTGACTCACAGGCTGCAAGATGTTTAGCCCGCTGTCCTGGCAAGTGAGATGCTGTGCAGCAGCTGATCCATCAGCTGTTATGGAAACACCCAGCTAAGGTGAAAGACACAAACTCATGCTGCAGTGGGCTTAGCAGGTGAGGAAAACACCCGTCCCAAAAGAGAAGTCTTGGGAACCGAGTTTCTCCATCGACTACGACCTCGAGCCCAACATCCCGAGTGTAAGAATATGCTTTGTCATTAAAGCAAGGTGTGAGTGTGCCAGGTCTCAGAACTTTGCTGCCCACACAGCTCAAGTTGCCCAACAGGGTCAGCTCCCAGCAGTCACCGCCTGTCACTGCCAGCACCCCGTGGAGGTGTGTGACAAGGACCAGCTCTTGCAGCACACGACTCTCGATGCTCTAAGGATACACGTGCTCACTTGGGACTTTCAGGTAGCGTATGGCATACAGTAGAGTAACACGCTCCCAGTGAGGAGGTGGAGTGGTGTCAAGCAGAGGGAGGCCACAATCTGTTTTGTTACCATAAGGAATTTCTGCTGCTGCGGGGATTCAACCACTGAGCTCACCCAGAGCACGGTCTGGGCGAAGGCAGCAGGACCAGGCTACAAACAGGACAGGTCAAGGTGAAAGAGAACAGACTGCACTGGGAGCAGAGGTGGGGAGAAGGGAAAAAATGTTCACCTCCACTCAGTCACAGGCCACACCTGGGCATCGCACAAGCAACAAAATATCCCGTAACAACACACCGCAGAGTGTGGTGTGCGCTCTGCGCCTCAACTCATACGATCCACCCGGGTACACCTGTCACTGCCTGGGACGTCACCTCCGAGAGAAACACATCAGCTTCATCTGAAGGCAACCTGAACTTTACGCTTTCACGCAGATTTCCCAGAAGCCAAAGAACGCCCCTGCCCCAGGACGCAGCACCCGATGCCCTCCCAGCGCCAGCCCGCGGGAACGGGGACCTCGCCGCTTACCGAGGAAGAGCAGCAGGCTGCGGGCCCGCAGGCAGCCGGCGTCCATCGCCCTCGGTCCCCGGGGAGCAGAGGAGGCGGCAGGAAGAGAGGCGGCGGAGGCAGGAGCGTCGGAGCGCTGTGGAGTCGGCCGGACGGCCGCCCGCACTTTTATGTGCCCGCGGAGAGGCGGGGCCCGNGGCTCTGCCCGCGGGCGATGCCCCGACGACGGGCGGGGAGAGCGCCCCGGCCCGGCTGTCCCGGCCCCTCCGGCCGTCGGCTGGTGCCCGGGTACATTAGATTTCCCTCGTTCTAGCAAGTATCGCTGCAAATACCTGGGGCTGTAAAATTACCCGTCCCCTCTGAGCAGTCTGGCCCAGGCACCGATGCCCGGGACTTGCCGGGGCTGGGGGTGTCTACGGCACAGCCTCGGGACCGCTGCCTTTTCTCGCCCTCAAAGCACCCGTGCCATGCGTAACGGCACGAGGCCCTGGGGACACAAAGCCTGCTGTCGAGGTGGGCTCTGCTGGCACACAAAGGACCGTTGGGCCATTGCCCTGCCGTGACCACCACCTGCAGCTAAACTAAGGTTTGGAAAACACCCCAGGGTGGGCAGCCGGAAACTTGCTGCCTTCCCTAATCTCCCATCTCCCGGCATTTCTGAAGTGATCCTCAGCACACACGTGCAGCTGCCAGGGAGCCCCAGAGCTAGGGCAGAAATGGTCTATTAAGTTACAGCGCAGGCACCAGGAATGCCAGCACCTCACCCAGCACCCGGGCTGGCCTCAAGGGTCTTGCGCTCAGGGGGTGCCTATGCCACGTTTCCCCTCCAGCCCTTGGCCTCATGACAGCCCAGGAGCACACGCAGTTCCTGGAAGCAACAGCTCTTTCAGTTACCCCTAAGATCCTTGAAAGAGCAGCCAACCAGTTACAGCTAGTTTCAGAAAAATTCCTTTCAAGCAGCCTGTTGAAGCCCACGCACTCTGCTGCTACATTAGGCAAGAGCTCGTTCAGCACTTACATCCCACCAGCAGACGACTGAGGGACATCCCCCACCAAACCCCTACCGCACGCATTTGCCTGAAATATGAAGTGTGTTTCATCTCAACAAGCTGCTCAGCAATGCTGGTTACCTCTTTTCCTTTTAAAGGAAAAATCATCTTCCCCTCCCTTGCCGCTCTCAATAAAGGCACATCGATACCCAATTTATTGCGGCACTGATAAGCCTGTCTCGGAGTGAAAGGAATCCGAGTATTGACACTAAGGTGCACTGTAACAGTTGATGACTCAAGTATCCATAGTTTCTCCGTTTTATAACCAGTTATTGATACAAGAGAGTTAACTGTAGAAGATAGTGTAGAATATCATGTGCAGAATGCAGTTCTAAGTAACAAAGACATTCATTGAGGGTGCTGGAATAGATCTGGTACTTACAAATCATACTCCTCCTTATTTTGGGAGCATTTTCTTAGGTCTACCGTGGCATGGAGATGCTGAAGTGAAAAAAGGCAGCCTGTTACTACAGATTTGTGTGTCAGCATCGCTTATTAATTACCTAAAAGGTACGAGAGTTGGCAAGACAAATGTAATAAAGCTCCGTGTGAAAGTAACATTTAGAAGGATGCCCTCCACAGCAAGCGGGACATGATACAGCCAGAATCTTTTTCTAAGTCCCCTTTTTTCCCCCTCTAGCACTGGGGTCATGTCACGCAGATGGTATCTTTTTTGATGCCACATGACCGTTTTTGTGGCTTATTTAATTTGAGCCGATCCTCCTTATTAAGGATTTGATTGTCTGCTCTTTCAGGCACCATAATGAGTAAAGGAAGGAATTGCAATGATTAGCAAAGTGCTTCTGTGTGTGGGCTTACAGATGCCTTAAAAAGCAGCATCACTGTACAACTTCCACTTTATAATTAATTTTACCCTTAAATTCCTGCATGATTTATCCTCTGAAAGGCAACATTTAATTATAGTCTTGTACCGGTACCCAGATACCAGGTAACACTGACACAATTGAAGCAATTCATTGGAATTTCCTCTTTCAGATTTGAATATGTGGAAAACAAGTATCATGCACACATCTTCGTTTCATCTTTCTGTAATGTGCTTTGTTTCACGCTACATGATGCAGCATCCGGCACCCCTGCGTGCGGCTTTCACCATCCCCTGCTCCACGTGGAGGATGCCTCTTGGGATAAGGCTGGCACACACCTTAAGAGCCAGTTTTCCAAGAGGCCTTGCTGCATCAATGGGGTCATTGTAAGGCAGGCTCATTGCATCCCACAGGTCTCGGTAGGAGCGACATGTCTGTGCAATGCCGAGAGGCAGCGCTGGTTGGGCAACAGAGCATCACGGGTGCATCTCCGCTGCTGGCCTCGATTCCAGCCGGGGTGAACCGGCACGCCCAGGGCAAGGCTCTGATGGATTCGAGCCCCTTGGCACCTGACCAGCGAGTAGCCCCCTGAATGCTTTGACATTTCAGGATTTTCTTTACAGAGTGTAACAAGGATGTGTGGAAATCCCTTAAGAACTTGTGCAAAAGACTTGCTTGCTTTTACTACCTTGCAACATCTTAATAACCACCTTTAAAGAAAACTTCTCTTTACAAAGTACAGAGACTCGGCTCAGTCCATGCTTTATCCCCTTCTGAAGTCCCAAGCATTTATCTCCCCTCTTGGGACAGAGCAGCAGATTGACAGCAGTGATTATTGCAAGGGTATGGACTGAGCTTTGTGTGTTAGCGTATCTATCATGATGACACACAGCACTTTCTATGAACAACCTACCCTTTTCGATTTAAATAGAAAAAAATACGGGTTAAGTGTGTATTTTTCTGTGGTGCCAATTTTCCTTGAGGGGACTTGCTGTAGAGGAATACACGTGTTCACAGCAATGAACTGCCACTTTATCTATGTGTTTTTACGTAACTGAAACCATACGTGGCAAGTGAGTATATCACTTACTTTAGCTGCTTCCTGTAGGACTTGCACCCGGTTTTACGCATTGCTGCCGTGGGGATGGATCTGCATTTGGTTTGTCTGTCAAAAACAAGACGAATTTTTCAAAATCAACGTCTAATCTTGTTAGAAAGTACTTTTGAAACTGAAAGAAAATCATCCCTAGTCTTGCACTGATTGACTTGGCACTGTCAAGCACATGCACAGAGTAACAAAAAGCAGCATTTTCATAAATTCTTGGGAAACTCAGCGTTTTTCAAACAGCATGAGCGCACATGTCAGTATGTGCGCAAGACAGACTTTTAGATACAGCCACCTTTCATTGCACAGCATGAGAGATACTCAAGAAATACTCTCAGACAGTCAGACGTTAATTGGAATGCACCTCACTCCCGACAGCATTTTCATTTGAACCACACAAGATTGATATTAAGTTCCTGAAGGAATATAAAAGACATGCAGACGTGGCATTGGGGTCACAATTCAGTGGTGGGTTTTGCAGTGCCGGGGGAATGGCTGGACTCAACGGTCTTAGAGGGCCTTTCCAACCTAAATGATTCCATAATTCTACGAAAATCTTAAAAAGATTGGTACGAAAATGGTGAAAAGCTTGCGGCTCACGGGAACACAAATGCCCTAAGAAGGGAATGTATTTAACTGGAATACGTAGATGTGACCGTCTGGCGGAAATGGAGTAAAGAAAAGCCTTGACCCAAATTACTCCATTTAAAGGTCAGTTTCAAATTTGCCACGAATGTGAGGGATGAATTAGGTCAAATGTTCTTAAACAACCAGTCTCTCCTATAAACTATGAGAGTTCAAATTGTGCACCCAGGGCTGAAAGTGGTTCCTGCATCTTCCTGTAAACACAGCATGAGGTCAAAGTTACTGGACAACACAGATGTTTTGCTATTAAAATAAAAAACAATTTCCCAAATTTGTTGATTTCTTTGCCAACTTCTTGGGTCAGCATTAACTAGCAATTTAAAAAAGAGAGAAAAAAGCCCCGAGAAGCTAGTGCTCATCCATCTCAGAAGATGGCATTGAAAAGGCAGACAGGTCTGCCAGTTCATGCTGCATTCCTCCCTAAAGGGCAGTTTTTAAAACTTGATTCTTCTAGCTCGTAAGACTTTGCCATTACTCCTCCCTGGGCAAATCCTGAATGGCTCAACACATCTCACGGGCAGCAAGAACTTCATAATGCTCAGCTGGTGATTTCCCTTTCCTAATTACAGCCCAGTGCTCCATGCCGAGTGATTTCTTAGCCTCGGAGGGGTTTGCGGCCTTTTTCTTTTGTGGAGTCTTTCCACGGCTTCTGTCTTTATTTGCTGCTAAAGAAACCTGTGCCCCTTGTTGAGAGTGTTATCAAGCTCAGTCCCCCTCCATATATCTATTGTTTCTCCTTGCTTCAAGTGAATTGTTTAGAATAATTACATAGAATAGAATAATAGAAGGACAAAGTTTGAAGCAAAGGGGATTTCCCCACAGCATGTAGTAGGTTGCAAGCAAGCTGAGAGAACACCAGCCCCTTACCCATCAGTCCTGTGTGTTGTTCTGTCCATCAGCACCTCTTTTGAGCTTATGAAGTTATCTCTTCCACAGAATTTCTCGTTCTCCAGGGACAAGGATTAACCCCTGAGAGACAGAATATATGCAAACAGGAAGACTGCCTTTTCTGACAAGTCACCATGCGCACACATGGGTGTGTGACTTAGACCCCTGATCAGCGGCCAATAGAACCGAAATTGCTACATGGCAGCATGTTCCTGGCGGATCACCATTCGGCCCACTGCTCAATAGCTCTGCCCGGAGAGTGACAACCGCCTCAGGACGGTGACAAGACAGCGAACCCACTGCGATGGGGACTGGTGTGACTCACCAGCTGCTCTCAAGTTTTCTCCACAGCAGTCCCTCTGGGCTGTGGGCTCTCCACCACTACCTTCCATCCTTCTCCTGCACCTCCCATCAGGACAGCTAGTGCCAGCGTGGAGAAGACAAGAGGAAGAAGACACTGTGAGTGAGAAGCACAGACCTGCTGAAGCACAAGGCCAGCCTCTAAGGCCTGCACTAAAGCCTAAGCAACATGTGCTGCATGCACACCATCAGCAGAGCCCTTGACTCTCCGCCGCTCCACCTGTGAATCTTGGCCATCACGGGTCTCGGCTGCATTGGCTTCAATCCCTTTGGCAAGTGTGTTTTGGCCCTTGATCCATATTTTGCTCATATATCTCAAGCATATATGAGCAAAGGCTGACTAGCGGGGCTGTTTCCCTGCCTGTGCTTGGCCTGCTGGATCCAAAGCAGCACTGAGCTGTGACTCACCCCCTGCTCCAGGCCCTGCTCCACCACCGGGACTTCAGCCATCCGCAGTCTCCACGTTTTAGCTGCGACACAGTGGCGACTGTCACCTGCACGCCAGCCATGCACACGGGGAGCTGGGGCACCCTGGACAGGAGGAATGTGTCATTAGGGATGACGGTGTAAACAGCAATTCACCTGAAACCAGCTTAGCCAGCACATGTTCCAGAAACCAATTCTAGGAAAGAGCCACGGGTCCCCACTGTATTTGTTTGGCCTGGTAACCAGCGCTAAGCATCGAAGCAGAGGCGCTTAGTGGAATTCCCCCATCCACTAGCATTATGGGACACTCCCACTACTGTTCTGATAATTACTGTTAATCATTACTATTACCGAAGTGACCAGAAAAAAAAAAGGCTGTGAGGATCAGGCCTTTATTGTGCTGGTTGTTGTCATGCAGAGGTGATGAGACAGCCTGCCCCAGGGAGCCCATAAACACAGGTGCCCAATTCATCGCTGCAGTCACATTTCAAACTAGGACACTGTGGTCCCCCCAATGAAGCTCTCCTGCAACTCCAGAAGAAATAATCCGTGGCACTCCCTCCAGCTCACATCAGCTGGAAGCCAAGCTGGATATCATGCTCTCTGCAGGTAGAAGGGAAAGAAGCTGGAATACTTTGGGGTTGCAACACCCAACACCACATTTCCATTCGGTGTTTTCCCTGACTGGGCCCAACCTGCTATAAAACTCCACATTCTTTGATCTCCGGTGAATTCAGTACCACCAACTCTTGAGAGCCAACCATGAGTCACATGGTATGTGGAAACCTCTGGGGTTTGGTTTGGGAATGACCAAGACTATGTGAAATCATCTTCTAGTCACCTTCTCCTCCCATCAATGATCTGAACATCAATTCAGGTATCCAAGTCTCCCTGGGCACTGTTCCTAGGTCACACACTGCAGAAATGGATTACCCAGCTTAGCCACAGACTGGGTGCTGACTGGGAGCCACAGGGAAGGACTGTAGGCCTCTCTGGGGCTGAGAAAGGGCAGGGAGAGCTCCTGCACCGGTGAAAACCATCCGCCTGCAATGCTGATTGTTCCTCCCATTTATGCAGGTCAGGCTGCTGTCAGCTACCAGGAAAGAAGATGGACCCCAGTTCTCTTGTCAGAGCTGGTTGTTCCCCAGGCCATCTCAAGAGTGCAGCCTGGATTCCTCTCACACTAAAAAAACAAAATAAAAGGGGTTCAGGGTCTGCACGTTTCTCTGCGCTCTCAGCAAGGAGCCGTGGGTTTGCCCAAGGGCCAAGGGGAGGTAAAGGCCCAGGCTTACCCTCCAGGCCACGTCCCCCAGGGAACTTGACCCCATCTCTCCATCAGGGTGCTGGTCATCTGAGGTGCAAATAGGAGATGGGACAAGAGAGGAATCTGCAACTGGATATCCTGGGGAGAGGTGGCAGCAGTCAGTGGGCTGACTGTGAAACTTCCACGGACAACTCCTCCGCGTGCTATCTACACATCCACCCCCTCGTCCTCATTTCTGCAGCTTGATGTTATTCAAGAGAGGCAGGAGATTTCCTTTACGACACTGGGAGCACATGCGTGTAAATCAAGTGGGACAGGACAAAGGCCAGGGCTGGGTTCAATTAGATCAGCAATGCTATTAAATTAAGAACCACACTAAGCTACGGCTGGCAGTTCTTGATCAATCCTCCTGCAGCCAGGGTCTTTGTCCTTCATACAGGAAAGAAAGAGCTAGGGATAAGGGTGAATTAGACAAGGCCGTCAAACACAAGTCCGGTCTCTGAACCTCATCAAACTTCTGAAGAGCAACAGTTCCTCTATAGGACTTTCAACAGATATCCCTGAGAACTCCTTTCTTGTGAGGCTGCGCATCAGATGCTCAGGATGAGATGCTTTTGGCGCCTGACTTGCAGCGTGCCTACAGCCAAGGTCACCCCCTCAAGCATCACGCACTCACGTTCCAGCTCCACACCCAGATTAACCAACCCTGCCCAAGCCGAGCACATAAGCAGCCTGACATCAGCCAGAAGCCCATTAAGCCAGCACAGGAGACGGCCTGTCTCAGGTGAAACATGCCAGACCTGAGAGCCTGTGCAGAACACGGCTCCGCTCTTCTGTCTTCATCCTGCCTCCTCGCCCTTCCCCCTGTTTTGTTCCTGTAACCTTCCCCTTTGTGAACCAGGAGAGAGACTTCCAGGAAGAGCTACTGTACACAAAGCTAATTACCCATCTTTCCAAACCAGCCACTTTAGAGGGCGCACAGGTTAACTAAACTAAAACAGAGGTCTCTCTGCAAGCCTTCTCCCACTGTCTCCTGCTGCATCTTATGCAACGCGCTGCGCATCGCCGCGCGCGTTTAATTACAGCGGAGCGGCTCTGATTGCCATGTCACATCAACAGGGCTGCCGACTGCATTGCACATGTGGGAACTGCCTTTTACGCAGATCCGAGTGACATCGGAGCCTTTGGGCAATGGCCTTCGATTGTTTACATGGTTCCCATAAACAGGATATCAGCAATTTGTAAATATCCTGTCAGAAGCCCCTGAGCTGCACTTGACCAGTTTGATACATGCCCGTCTGCAGCAAGTCTCTCTCTCTCTCCTACGACTTCACTGGTAATGTTACACAACTCGTACTGACCACACATTGCCTCTCATGGTACATACCAAGACTTCTACTTCATGGTTTCTACAAATTGTTTGTAGAGTTGGTGCATCTTCAGAGCATTTGCCGGGGAACTATAAATCAAAAAAATGATACACTATTGTTGGCATTATTTCCCACAGGCTCGTGCTGTGTAGTTCTCACTCAGGTAGATAAGGCAAGGGAGTTAGACTGATATGAATGCCTGTTGCTACATCTTACCTAGAGGTAGGGGTTTTTTCTCTTTCATATAAACAATCCATTCCAGCTGCATGCAGACAGTGACACACAGAGAAAAATCTAAATTTTCTTGTGAGTTGCTTCAGTGCTGCAAAATAGGGTGTTTTGATGGTCAACACTTAGATACCTGTCCATAATCCAGCAAATTTTCTGCAGTCAATCTAAAGATACCTTCCAAAAAGAAGTCAAACCAACAACCTCTCACATTTTGGCAGTGCATCTCAGGACAGAGCCTGTCAGCAGAGGTAGAGAGAAGCTCAAAGTTCCCTCTGAGCCAAATACTGTATTAAAAGCAAGGTACACCAATCCTGGTTGGCTCGTATTTAACTAACCGGGTAGCCAGCTCTGGGGGATGGAGGAGTCACCTTCGTGTGGAGGGAAGCTCCAGCTTGGAAGCAAACAGAAGAGCAACACTAAGAACTCTCGGTGTAGAAGAACCCCGTTGTGTTGCTGCTCATTCACATATGAATAACCCACTACTGCTGATGCCAAATAGCCCGACAGGACGTCCTTGGCTCCCAAAACAAGTGCCTTGAAGAACTGTAGCTCCGGGCTACAACCACGGTAGCATCAGGTCAGATGCCAGCAAAGCATTCAGCTACTTCCCCCAGACTCTGGTGAAAAGGACAAGACTTGTATGCCACGTCACAAGGAAGAAAAGACTAGAAAAAGTCTCATTTCAGTCTGATTCCCAGCATAAGCTCAGTGGGGCTGGCATCCCCAAAACCTTCCTAGACAGAACCTTACTTTCTTCTTCTCTCCTCTCCTCCTACGGGGGGCACAGACTGCTCCGGTGTCATCCCTACTGCCACCTGGAGTGGGAAACGTCAGGTCTGTGTTACACTCCTCTAACCCATAATAAGCACCACCTGAACAGCATCAGCTGCACCTGAAACACGTGTTTGCTGTTAAGGAAATCATCAGGAACTTGCTTAATTCAAAACAAGGGGGGAAAAGCAGCAGTGCGAAGTCCTGATGCTACTTGTTCTAAGGAAAATCACTGCATACTGCACTATGAACTCCGCTGGGCTCCAGATTGCTTTGCAGATAAAGCAGGAGGAAGCTGTAACTTACACCCACTACAACTGTACCTACAGCCAAAGAACGAGATAACTAAATGCCCCTGGGGAAATATGAGAGGCATTTAAAGCATAAAAATTGCTTACCTTTCCCTTACCAGGCAGGCAGATAAACACAAATGTCCCTGTTCAATAGTGCCTGAAAGTCTGATGCAAGCCCTCAAAAGCAAGGAAAATTAAGGCTTAGAGTGAACCATGGTGCAAGGACGTGCATCCCCAGTGACAGAACAGTCCCCATCATCTCCAAAATAAGCAGCTCCAGAGAACTGCACGAGTTGGCAGACATCATGGGCCCAGTGAGCGTGGGAGACCAGAGGCTGGTGCTTCTGTGCTGGACACGGAGCCTGTGTGTTTCACATAGGCATTCCCAGCTTCCCAGGTGCTGTGCCGTGTTCAGACTTTCAGTCACGTGGCCGCTGGGACACACACAGCTTACCGCATGCTAAGGGAGGGTGGGAGCAATTTGCTTTACTCCTCCTGCCAAAAGCCTCCATTACTATATGTTATGAAAGCTCCAGAGAGGCAAAACATTCTTAAAACCACTTTATCAAAATTAGTAACACCCGAAACTCCCCCCAGTTGTTTACGGGTGGCAGTGCTGAAGGAGGCAAGGAGCCAATACAAAAGCAGAGGCAGAGAAGCCTCCACTTTCTCTGCAGCGTGACAGGCCAGGGAAGTCTCCGGATAATTTCAGCCAGCTGCTGAAACAGTACCTGCTTCCCCCACTGTTCATGCTGGAAGCAACACTGGTTTTCCATCTACAGAGGCGAAGTGTTACCTAAGGACTAAGTATTGTTTTACCATAGCCCAGCATCTCTGAACTACTTTCAAAGTCTTTGTAACACTTTCATCCCTGTGGCATCCTTGTTGCTACTTAGGCATTTGTCTGATGGCTGCAAAGAGGCAAGCACAGGGTCTGCAACTTACCAAACACATGTGCAGAGGCGGGGACTCATACCTTTGTCCCTCTGCTCCACTCCTGCCTTTCTCGTGGATCACTTCCTCTGCGGATTCTGTGGATGCTGAGCCAGAGCAGCACTGCTGCCTCCCAAGCTCCTTTTCCTGATGCTACAGCCCTGATTCATGCTGCGGGAGAAGGAAAATTTACAGGTGACTATGGAGGAAGATTTATTTAAGAGTGGAAAATTGTCAGGTAGTTATATTCCCATGCCATGACCACTCTGTCCCTTGGGCCTGCTTCCTCTGGGACACATCAGACCCTGTGCATGGCGGTCTCAGCCCAACAATCCATGCTATTCCCTTTGCTGCTTCCTCACCCTTAGCACAGGCTAAATAAACTTTTAGCTCCTGTCTGGCACCAAGGTAGCTTGTTGCTCTACAAAAAAGACAGGAGCCATGTTTGAGCTCAAGCCTCTGAACTAACAGGCGTCCTGAAGCCCATCAAGCTGCTTTTGCACCATCTCAGTCTACATTCTATGTGGAAACCTTTGCTTGGACTTCTTTGGCAGTGCCTTGCATTAGATCATATGGAGCTGTAATTTTGCCTTACTTATATTCATTGTAATTTCTATTAATTGTCATTTTTGCATTCTGCACAGGACCATAAACCTTTGGGGAATTTACGTGTGGAAAGGACTGGACTAAAGATCTGGTGCAGAATACGAAGACTGTGCAGTCCCTGATCTGCTCCCTTCCCATACAGACCCGTCCCTGTGCCAAGGCAGAGCCCCCCACTCCAAACCCTCCACAAGGGCTCAGGAGGGACACGGCGCTGGGCACAGGGGGTCCAACTCTCCCTCACATTGCTGGGGTTTGGGTTTGTGCTTCCCTGTTCGTGCTTCTTCAAAGGATATGGGAACGTTTTCAGCAGGGCTTTCTGCACATGTACTGATCTGGATGAACCCAGGCTCTGGGTCAACAAAGACTATTTTCATGAGAAATAAAGACAAACTTGCTGTTCAACATTACCAAACCACCTGACATCTAAGGCTCTTCATCAGCACAAGGTATGGTATGCACATTAAAGTCAGAGATTTTCTATCATACACACACAGGGCACCTCCGTGAATATTTGACCATGGTTTCCCAGGTCACCTGGACACTGATCAGAGAAAGTATCATTTGGCATAACAGGAATTCAGCACACAGCTTAAGTGCTGAAGGAAGGATGTGCAAATAATGAAGCAATGCGCAGTGTTTGGAAGACAAAGGGATTTTGTGTCCCACCTGTATCATGTTTTCTTCCAATACACATGCACAGAACTATTCGGATTGAGGGAGAGAAGCAGTCTCACTTCAATTCACTGAAATTATGGACAATGCACTGTCCCCAGGAACCCTGTCGCAGGCATGATGGACGGCTGACATAAAACTCTGTGAAAATACTCAAATTCCCCCCGGTGCTAGGAGTTACTTCACAAGTTACCGCTCAAAATCCACAACTTTAATTGTGCTGCAATTTTACCTGCATGAACAGGAGAGGCAGGGGCTCAAACACAACAGGCACCCCCAGATTCTCTGTGTCTGTCCCAAAGCCTGATGAAGCTGATAGAAAAACACTCAGAATTTCTACAGGCTCTACCTAAACTGTGCCTATATATATATATATATATCTATATCTATCTATCTATCTATATACATGCATACACATACATATACTGGGCCAAGTGCCCCTGAGTTTCCTCCTCCACCCAGGGTTTTTAACCTTCAAGTAGCATTCAAAGCACACCTACATCTCTGAGTTGCTGTTACTGAGTGTCACATTTCTCTTGTTCTCTCTCACCTTGCTCTTCTTACGTATCATGGTACTTCTCACTCAAAAAACCACCACAAACAAACAGGATTTTTTAACAATCTCACAGCACTCAAAAGCCATGAACACCTAAATATCCATGGACTAAAGGTACTGCAGGTAGCCTGAGTCTGCACCCGCTGAAGACAACAAATGCTTTCTTACAGCCTGCAGCAGGACTTGGAGTTAGGCCAGAACTAACTGGGAAAAATCACAGACCCCTACTTCATGATTAATTCTCTTGAAAACCTTTCAGTGGAGGCATTCCACCAGTACATTTGGTAAATCCTTAATGGCTTAAAAAGCAATCAAACTAACCCTTACTTGGAATCATCTTAAACACCCCTCTAAAGTCCTTCCAAGCTGCAATTTGAATGTGGCACCTGAATTACACAAGGGCACCTGCTCCTGGTGGGAAGGGAAGACACCTGTTTTGGGTAGGCCAGGAAGGATGAGGCTGAAAGGAACCCCACTGGGGCAGAAGGAAAGGGTCAGGGAGGAATGTGAGGGGACATCTGACTGGGTCAGACCACCCCCAAATCCCTCCTTGTCGCATGGAGGACATTTCTCTGCAGGCCTCGGATCGTGTGTGTGTTGGTGCAAGGTCGCGCCCTTCGCCTGCATCACTCCCCATTCTTCTTGGGAACAATCAGGAACAAACTCCTAGTGTTTCTTGGCTCCTGCACACGCTTTTCACGCACAGGGGAGCACCTAGCCCATAGAGAACATTTTTTTCCTGCTATAATCTTGATGGAAAACGTAGTTAGTGATGGAGAAAGGAATTCGGGAGACGGCTGAGAGGTGCCCGAGGGAGAACTTTCATATCTATTTGCACATGACACATCGTGAACATGCCACCAAAGAAGTCAAGAGAAGTATTAACAAGGCAAGGGGAAAGGGCAAGAGAATTTCCTGTCTTTCAGCTCCTTGGGAGTCCTGCCTGCATTTCAGTGTGCTGGTTTGCTCCAGCCAACCTGGACAGCCTGAAAGGGCACTGCTTCCAGAGCAGCAGCAGGCACTGCAGGAGTCATCCATCCTGAAACACAAGGCAGATTAAGCTACCAAGTACACCAAGTGTCGTGCCAGAACTACAAAGTCCTGTACCCAAAAACCCAACACCGGAGATGCTGAGAGTTTGCAAAAATCACAGACACAGACAGGGCCACTTGGGGGCACTCCTTGTGTTTCCCTTCCTGAACAGCATCCCTCCAAGAAACACCCATGAACACGCAATGCCATAGCCTTGAAAAGAAGAGGAAAAGCACAAAACCCTCAGCCAAATCTTGCACGTTCTGGCATGGCCTGTAACTCCAGGTCCCCCCTCCCACCCCGTGTCCCTGACTCATCGCGCCCTGCTTCCCCCGCCCAGAGGCGGCCGCTGGGCTGCCTGGCTCAAGGATCAGGGATGCGCTCCAGGGAAGCGCTCGGGTCCTCCCTGTGACGTGAAGGTGCCACAGCTCCCTGCGAGGCCCAGCTGTTGCCCCACAACCTTTGAATTCGGCGTTGGCCTCTATTAAAGGCACTTCCTGGAACAGCGCTCATGGCCAAATCCGCTGCCGCGCTCTGTCAAGCAGCCGGCAGAAGTCAATAAAATGCCGTTCATCATGGGATTTGCCGTAACAATGGGACACAAACAGACCTACCCTTACGTACAGAAATGATGTCAAACAAATTAGCTTTGCCCGAGTTAGTCAGACGTTCTTGCAAAGCTCGGCCCTGTCCTCTCGTGTCTCGAGCCTGACTGTGTTGTTTGCCAGAGGGAGCTGCGGAGAGGCATCTCTGCACAATGGCCTTGGACATGGAGGAAAAAGGAAGGGTTCTTGCACTCCCTGTGCCCCCACAAACAAAAAAACCTGAACAAAACAAAACAAAAAAAAAAGGCAAAGAGCATAACAGATTTGGAGTGACAGGGCCCAAGTCCAGTCCTGGCCAGGAAACACACTTGACATTTGAATATCAGGTATTCAAAACACAGCAAACTGTATTTTTGCTTATTAAAGGACAAAATACCATTAAAAAGAAAAGCCACTAGGGAATCCATACAAGCAAACTTGCTTGCCAATATTCACCAGATAAATTCAATATTAAGTTTAGATTAAAAATTAGCCTTTAAGTGACTCAGTGGTAGATATGGAATCAAAACCTCACCTTTGGATACCTCTGACATTTTTGCAAATTCAAAAACTGAGCCCAGAGCTAAGGCAGGCGGCCATTCATAGGTGGCCCACAACAGGGCAAAACCTCCAAACCATCAAATGGAAAACTCGCCAAGAATCACTACGCAAGACATGCCTCGACTCCCAGGTTCAGGTCATCCCCAACTGCTCCAGAGAATAAGCATTTAAAGCAGTTTTAACCCTAATTTGTCTGTGAAACTGTATCTCACAGACTATTTTTATGTTTATACTTATAAAAAATGAAATTACAATTTTAATTTGACTTGAGCAACCCCTGATTTAGAGGTTTACTTGCCCACAGGCCATGGGCTTCACACCAAGTCAAACCCTGCCCTCAACCAAAACCAGCCTGAGCCCCAGCTACCAACCCCAGCAGCCACACAGAATGAGCTCTTCCCAGCTGTGCAGCCAAAAGCCAAAGGGGCCTGGAGTACCAGTGCTCCCAAACCATCCCAGGGAACACCTCCCTCTCGTGCACACCTCAGAGGTGCTGGCTGTGCTGCGACACCTCCTGCAGCCGTGCTGCTCACAGAACCTGCTCTTGCTCCCACTCGGTTCAGCGAGAGTAGGAGCAGCCCCAAGTCTAGTCATAGTACAAGATTTTATTGCTGTCATGATAATTAATGACTACTTACACTGAGCTTTTAATGAGTACCTGCACTTTTTTTTGTTTGTTTGTTAACTGGGTCGTAAAGGAGGAGTCCCAAGTGGTTTCCTGGATTTGCGGTACAATAGGGACCTCTACAGGCGTTTCCCTGTTCAGAGCGAGGCTCAGGACAGGTAACAGCAGCTACAAGTCACTGCAGTTGCCATCGGAGCTCTGTGACACAGAGAACACAGAGCAGCCAGCACTGGGTTCCGTGCCAGCATCCACTGAAATGAGCAGAGCTACGAAGACCCTGCCTATGAGAAGGCAGCTGGAGCTGACTGAATCCAGCTTTGAGATTATTTATCTGCATTGTGAGAATTGTCTGATTTCAAACACTTACATTTTGCCATAATACTTTTCTGAATAGGTCTAAAAGTTAGAGCACAAACAGAAAATTTGCACTCACCTTACACAAGAGAAAGAACTGAAACGAATACTCAAAAAGAAACTCTTCCTGTTGTCAGTAAATCTGCATTTTACCAAGCCTGACCCATCTTTCCCCTCTCCCAGCACTGTTACTGTTATTGATCTACCCAAGCACCCAATTTCTTAAAAGAACTCACAGAAGAATGATCTATTTTTTTAAAAGGTTTGGAGTTTGTTGCCTCTGCTTCATGTGACTTTAATCCCTCCCTCTTTTAGTTCTCCAGAGCATATTATTCCCAAAGCACTGCCTTGCTTCCTAGGGATGGTCTAAAAGCAATCCATTAAGAACTTCGAGCTTCAGAGGTGACGGCAGATATTCTGAACTTAATTAAATCAATTATTTTGACAAATTAGCCTTCTTGTGGGATGCTTTGCGACCTATAGTGTATTTCATGGACCAGAAACGAAACAAAACATATAATGGGTGTAAAGAATTACCAAGCTCTAAAATTTTGCTGAAAGGAATATGATTTTTTTGGTTTTGGTTTTCTTGGTGGTTTGGGGTTTTTTTTTGGGGGGGAGGGGGGGGGTTGGTTTTGTTTTTTTTTTTTTTGCTTGAAGCTGAGAGTCACTAGCAAGTAACCAGTTTCACAGCTAGTTCTTAGTACACAAGGCAAGACTTAGGTAGCCTTGTACTGGCTGCAGCAGCATGAATCAGATTTGTACTTTTACTGCAAGTGGGATGGAGAAGAAACCCTGCTGTGCCATTTTCCAAATATACTCTGGATTACTACGAATAAGAGAACGTGTCCAAGGAAAAACTGTCTCCTACCTGCCTGCCATCCACCAGTGTGCCCTGGCAGGCAGGCAGGAAGGACAGGGACACCGCACGCTACGAACATCAATAAGCTCCTTACGCTTGCCTCCAAGACCGAAGGCAGTGTCTTGAAAGCACGGCCACCTTTTTCCCAAGGCTTGCATCTTGCTATTTGAAACAGACCTTGCTGGGATCAGGGAAAGTGCAGGCCACTCACACACCCGGGCAGAAAATGGGAGTTGAATTCAGGGGAGGTGTTCAAGTCACAGCCCAGCACACCCGCTCAGTGGCTGCAGATGCCAGTGAAGCAGGTTCAGGGCTGGGTAGCTTAAGGGCAACTCAGCTTGAGAGATGTGCGGCAGGAAAAGCCAGTGTGGTTCCACCAGCCAGGATCAGGCGCAGCCTAAGTGCTCTGTCCTTCAGAAAGGCAGATCCTCACCTTTGATGTCTCTGGCTTGGCCCTGCTGAGCTGGTGCCCCTCACAGCTGAGGCAGGCCTGCCTAAAAGTCACACAAACACAAGGGCTCCTCTTGAAATGACAGTTTTTGGCACGTGCAGCTGGAATGGGAAGGAGAAGCTTACGACTCTTAATTATGCCACTACAGAAAGAGTCTGAGTGTGATAAATGAGCCAGGAAAGATCATCCTGATCCTCTGACAGGCCAGTTCTGCAGGAAATTCAGCACTGTAAGCAGCAACACACCATTCCAGGCTGGCAGCATCTGTCACTTATCAAGGCAGGGCTCAGCAGGGCTGACTCCTTGAAGCAATCTGAGGCCATGCAGACTCCCTCAGCCAGGGCACTGCACAGCGAGTCAGTCCTGCACTGATGCCTCGCACACAGCTTGGGCCTGCTCCGAGGCTCGTGCTTCAGCATGAAGGGCACAAAGCACCCAGGAGGCGAGGAGCACAATTCTGGAAGCCTTGGCACCACTTGGAAAAAGAAAACTAAAATAAAGCAAAGACCTTTTCCTACCTTCTTTTCCTTCCTTTCTCCCTCCCTCTCTTCTTCATCTTTCCATTTTATTCTCATTCTGCCTGACACAGAGAGTCACTTTGCGTGGCACAGGCTCATCTGGTGTTTCGCTCTCCAGCTTTTCTTCCACTAGCAGAAAAATCTCAGAAAACCCTCACCGGGAGCCCTTTCAAAGCTGGCTTGGGCCAGAAAGCCAACTAAAAAACCATATTGCACTATGTAGTTTCCTGCTACATGGTGGCTTTGAAGTAAACCTTCCTTTTCAGTTATGTTTAACCAAACACCAAAAAAATGAAACCAGTGTGTGTTTCTATAGGTACAAAATCGCTCACTGCAAGAAGCCTGAAGAAGCACTTGCACACCCTGCAAAGCACCTGCTTGGCCACTGGTACACAAAGGGTGTAAAAAACATCAGTAAGAGAACATGGAAACACCTAAAACCAAACAAAATGCATCTCTCTCCAACAGTTTTCTTTGGGCAAGGTGAAGCCCAGCAGTTCGAACTCCTGCCCTTAGAACTTCTTTGACAAGTGCACATAGCCCTGATCAAGTTGCGTGGGGTGTGCCTGCTCCGAGACACAGCCTCTGCAGTCTGAAGGGTTGGTCCTTGGGAAGCGAATCCAACACTGGCCATGTGTGCGCAGGAAGAGACAACTCACTGGAAAGAGGGAGATTCACTCACATAACAAAAACCCTAAGGCTTTTCATCCTTTGGATATTTAGCTCTAAAATTTTTTCTGAGACCAACAATAAAGATCTCTCGCCTGTGTTTTCCAGATAACATGCATGTTTTTCGTTTCCATGTGAGAGGGGTGAAGGGTGTTTTTTGCTTGTGAGGATGTGCAGACTGTAATTCAGATCCAATTGCCCTCTCGCTGCATATGTGTGACACAGAAAATATTACAGCCACTACTGAAAGCTGACTTGAATATTGTGAAGAGCACAAGTTATCTGGCAGTGGACACTAAGAAAAGGTCAGAAGAATGCAAAGGAGCACACAGTGCAAAGATCTGAAGATTTGACTAGAGATGAAGAAGACAACAAGGCTCAGAGCTGGAAAATGCTGATGTCAATGTGCAGAGCAAAGGACCGGTGCCCATCCAACTCCTTACTAACAACCCTTTTTGTGTGTGCACGTGCCGCTTGCTCCCTCTGTTACATCGGATTCCGAAGAGTGAGTGACGTGCTGTTTTATTTATTGGTATCAAACAAAGAGCGAAGATGGCTCAGCTACTGACCAGGACCCCCGGGTGAGAAGCCCCCTGAACTTCAGACCATTCAAGTGCCACACGTACCTTTAACGTTTCAAACCCACCTTTCATATACATTTCAGCATCATCACCAGTCTCAAAATGCACAGTTTTTTCAACAAACAACATGCACCCTGTTGTGAAAATTAACTCACACAGCAAAGAAACTGAGCTTTCAGCAGGGCACCCGAATTTAGGAGCCAACATTACCCCACAAAATCTCCAAGTACAACTGCCTTGCTCTGGCAGATGACTGAGCACAGCAGATGAGTCTACAATGTGCAACAGCTGAAATGAAAATCTCTGAGAACCATCTCCAGTCATATCAGCGGTGGCAAACACTCCAGCTGTCAGTGAGAAGTCCCCAGTTAGTGCCACCATCTTCAGAACAAATTTTCTTCCCCTTGCCTCAAACCAAATCTTTGTACCTTCCCAATTCTTGGTAGATAAGATGAAGAGAACCAAGCATCCAACATCCAAGGTGGAACCGAATCCCTAAGATCATTTCTTTCTTATTTGAGTGGTCACATTGTGCCCATAATGTGAGAACGGAATAGAGAGAGTCTCTTTCTTGGGAATAGCTGTACTGAAGTTTCATAAGAAAATTCCAGCTTCTCTAGCAATTCAAGTCTTGTGCAGAAATCAGGGTGCAGCAAGGCAATGTTCTGCCTGAAATTCCATGGATCTGAGGAGCTGCTGTATGATGTTTGGGAAGAGGAGAGTTCTCTGTCACGAGCACAGTCCATAATCCATTTTGAGACAGCTGTCTGGTTGCTTTGCTTATGAAAACAATAAGAACATGCCATGCCCAGAGGTGTCATGGTCTGATTTTCCAGGAATTGCCTACTGTCTATATTCCTAAGCTTAAAGAAGCTTTTAAGAACCAGCCATTTTCCTCAGTCCAAACCATTTTGATTTTGTCCTTTATGGCACCAGAAGCCCACACTTGGCCCAGCACACCGCAGGCAACCGCTGGGTTGGGAGGGGGGCTGTTTATCCACACACAGAGCCAGCAGACACCAAAATCAGAACCCAAATGGTTTCTGGTCAGTGCACGATGTCCAGAACACAGCTCCACTGTGAAGGAGGTAATGCTTTTCCCCCAGAGGAGAAAAAAGAAGAAAACAAAACAAAACACACAAAAGACCAATGCAGAACACTGTCTGAGCACTTGAAATGACTGAAAACAGCTAAAACCAACCAGTCCTCCCCACGGCAAACACTGGGCACAGGAGTGTGTCGAGAGGCCTGCCAGTGTCCTCAGCTGCTTGGACCAGAACACGAGCCACCTTCACCCAAGAGAGGAAGTCTTTCTTCAACAACACACAGAGCCTGTCAGTTCTGCAGGAGTTCCCTTCACGCACTCCTCTGCCATTCCCTCGAGTCCATCTCCTCAACGAGGCCGGGTACCTGTCGGATGGCACAGGCGGCCTTCCCAGCAGAACTTCCCCTCCTTTGCAGGCCAACCGGTGAGCGTCCCAGCACCGGAGCTTCACAGCGCCGTCTCGCCCACACAGACTTTGTAGGGTGATTTCAGTTTCCTGCATCTAAAATGGACACCATCGTGTGATTTTTATCGGCCAAATCTGAAAGCAAAACAGTCTGCACAGAGCCAAAATCCAATCCCCTAACTCACGCAGGCAGCCCAAAGGAACCCCGCGTTTCAGACAATTGCGCCATTGGCCCCACTGGCAGATCAGAAAGCAGAGGTATGGAGCGTTAGTTCCTCTAAGATCACACCCCAGATGAGGAACAGGCAAAAACACAATCCCAGTGCCCTCAAAACTCTCTCCACTGTAATTCAGATCAATATAATCAGTAGGTTGCAGATTTCCCATACCTCTTTCTTACATAGCAGTAGATGATGGCGAGTATTCCACCGGTCAGTATTCCTACACCGATTCCCACAGCAATGTAGCGCTCGTAAGAATTATGCGCATACGAATTTAGTGTTAAGTGTTCACACCTCTCTCCATTATAACCCGCAAGGCACCTACAAAATAAATACACACCATGCAAAAATTATTCGGAACTTGTTATGCTTTCGATTTCAAACACGCGTTAGTTTTAATCAGTTTTAAACGAACCACAAGAAATCTAAAGAAGGAGGGGCTGAACCTGGTGCTCACTCAGAACCTCTTCCCTTCACCAAGACTACCAGCTGCCCCAGTTTATCTAGCTTAAAGCTAGCTCGAGTACTGCAGTCACAGCAGCAACGCAGTCTAAACATCCCCTCATCGTGCAGGGTATGGACCACAAGCACTGTGCTCTGCTGAACCTTAGCCGCTCTAGTGTCTCCGAAGACCAAAGCTGCCCAGTATGCATCCTAGAGAATTTATAAGGACACCATGGTCCTGATTGGCGCGTGGGCGGCTGTGGAATAAGGGAGCTGATACTTTGGAAGATCCTGTCCCCTTCATCGTGCCTACTGTGAACATCTATTTATTCCTCTACCATTTACTCCAGCACCAGCTGGGATTTGAGATGGCACCACGGCAGTGACCTCCAAAGCAGCGAATTTCCCCTCTCCCTTGCTTAGTTTTTAACTAGCACAGCACTACAGCCTTGTTAGCAGTCCCGAGGCACCACAGCACTCGGGTCTGTGCCAAACTTTAACGCTGCAAATACTTGAGCCGCACTGCGAAGCTGCACATGCAGCACACAAAGAAACAAAGCCAGTGTTATTTTTGAAGAAGGATATAATAAGCAGCATTCTTTACTTGCATATGGGCTTCCTCAGTTCGCTGTGGAAGGCGCAGAGCCCATTGATACAATAGCTGTGGTGTTCCTCAAGGCAGGTCTGCATCAGCTTCAAGAGCTTTGGCTGCTCTGTGTAGTCTACTGTGAAACAGAATAAAATCATGTTATGTTTAGGACAAAACATCATTTGAACATATTTTCAGAACTGGAGCAGAACAGACACCGCATGCAGCAAACACTTAGTACGTCCATTTACTGTGCTGTGTCTCGTGAGCAGATTCAAACAGCACGGAACAGAACAAGATTCTGACACATTCCAGCACAGCTTTGAGAAAAAACTAACTGTAAATAAATTACTTGCCCTTGAGAAATGTGTACAAAAATGACTTTGGGAGATTCATAGGGGTAACATCAGCACTACCCGACCCGGAATCCAATCAGAGAAACTATCCCAGAATAGCAGGAGGTTAGGACACAAGGAGGGCACTGCATTATTCTCAGTATCCTTCCCAGTCTGAATTCAACTTCATAGTTATTTCTTTTTTATCTCTTCCTGATCACAAGACAAACTTGCATTTCCATCACTTCTGCCTGCCATCACTGCAGCCACACGTGTCCAACGACGCTTGTAAGCTCCCAAGACTGCCTGCATGTTCTTCCTGTGGAAAAGCACGGTCCATGGCACCAAGCTTCAGAACTTGCGCGAAATTCTACGCATCTGGGTCAGCAAGCACACTTCCTGCACAAAAAATGCTACTTTATTCCCAGCCATGATGGCTCAAATTGGAATAAAGAAATCATGGGAACAGGGGTGCAGCAGGTGAAGAGAAAGCTCCAAAGCTTCACCATCACTGCAAGCATCTGTTCCAACTGGTCTCTCTACCCAGTTAGAGGAATCACTGGTGGGGTGGGGTGGCCAAGCAATGAATTACTATTTCAGGGGACTGCTTTAGTGACAGCTGAAGGTGATTTCCTAACCGAGTGCATGTCAACACCAGCTTTCAGTTATGAACACAGGAAAAATAACATCACGCAGGAAGGTGACAAGGTCTGCTCAACAAAGGTGACTCAAAAAAGGTACAGCAAGCAGAACCCTTCCTTTCTGACTAAGTGCTGAATCAAGGTCTGGAGATAGTACACTGATGGAACCACTGCCACAGACAGAAGCCTCAAGCCACCTCGAGGGCAACCCGTGATCCCACCACACACTCTTCAGGAGTAACAGCACCAACCCCCTAAATTCCCAGTTACATTCCAGTTTGAGCCATTTAATGGCAGGGATCTCCTCCGTGTGCTCTTCTAAGCCTTTTTTTTTCCCTTCCTCCTCTATGCAGCTTTATCACAGAGATGACAACCAACGGCAAACAGCTGCTCTAGCTAGAGCAACTCTCACCTACAGCTGTCAATGATGTGGCTTGGACACCCAAAAGGCACGATGCTATCACTGACACGCAGATCAAACACGACTGCTTTGAGAACATTGCCCTCTCAAACCTGGCAGAGTAATCAGAATTCCAGCTTAGCAAGAGACATAGCGAGAACAAGTAAGAATTTAAGTCTGCTTGAAAAATAACATGTTGGCTTACTGCACTTCCTCAGGAAAAGCTACAGAGGTGCGAGAAGCAGGTTTTGCTTTAGAATGAACTTCTACCGGCTGAGAAAAGGGCATCCTACCCATTCTTCTAAAGAAAAAAACCCCACAAGTTTCTCTTCCCACTGTGGAGCCCTAGAAACACAATGCCAGGAAGGAAGTTGGCGCTGGCTAAGCATGAGGTCTAGTATCCAGCTCTGGCTCTTTTCTGGCAGGCTCTGGGAATGTTGCTGAGAACCTCTGGAAACAGGCTTGTTGGCTGAGAGCACAGTCAGCACAGGACCGGGCCTTGGACAGACTTCAGGAAGAAGTTAAGAAAGGACAGATTCTGTGCAGAAAAGAGAGATTTTGGGACAAGAGATGGATAACACTGCTGTCCACACAGGAGCACTGTACGCTGCTCTCTGGACCTGCAAAAGCCCATTTTTGTCAGGCCTAAAGTACCGGCAGAAGAGCTACCCCTAAGCTCTGCAAGAAAGTTTTAGAAAATAGGCAATGGCACGTTCATGCTTTCGCCAGGACTCTCCCGAAACACTCAGGCACCAACTGGTTTGAGTCACCATTTCAGCACGAAGTGCACTAGAAAATCACTAAAAATAACCCTTCAACGGGAGCCTTTAGCCAGCGTTTCCCGCCACCCAAAGTACCACTCTTCTGCTAGGCCCCGAGAAGGTGTCTACTGCAGAGGTTTAGCTTTTCATTTCTATCTCTGCCTTACAGGGCAAAAAATAAAATAAACAAGAGGAAGGTACAAATTCACACTCCAGAGGTATGAAATCCCCAGCCACCTCCACTCTAATTTCCACATCCTGAAATCCCTCCTCACTCACGCCGGCGCTGCCGAGAGGGGGCAGACTTCCACCTACCAACATCTGCAGGAAACCTGGTTCCGTGCAGGTACAGGAACCTCTTCCCCGAGTGCTGCTGTCATTAGAAACCCTGGTCAGCCTGGAGCAGCAGCCTGCCTAGAAAGCGCTTGAGTCAAACCAACACATTCCTCTGTCGCTGTCAGGAGGAAGAGCTTGGTCCGTTGTGGGTTGCAAGATCAGATATTAAGTCTACACACAAAAATTCCATGTGCTAATTATTTTGAGATTCCAAAAGTAAAAATTACCTCTGAAAGAATGAGTCTTGAAAACAAAAAGAATTATTTTCTAGCCTGCCCCAGAGCATTATGTTAATTCCTACCATACTGTCCACCTAGATACTAAACAAGCTGTTGAATAAACAGGTCCATGTGCCCTTTCATGTCACGTGAGGAGAGAGAAACATGCCATGTAAGCACTTGACAGCTGCCTGCCACTGAGTCATTCAAACAGATACACCTGGCAAGATCTGACACGAAATCAAGGCTACAGGTACTTGGAAGCCTGGGCTTGCCAAAACTGACAGACTGGCAAACAAAGAGAGTCAGCCAGTAAGACCACGACAGCTCAGTCCTCAAGTACGGTGCGTCAGGGAGGAAAGGGAGTTGGAAAGGAGATACAGGGAAGGGGTCAGTCCCAGGTTCAGGGCCTCCTCTGCAGGCTGCACAGAACCAGCTGAGGGCAATGAAGGGATCCCATTTTTTCGCCAGTGAAACCAAGACTTTCCCTACTCCTGGCTGCCCATTTTGCCATGAAGGCTCTCTGTCAGCCCAAATACCACCAAAGTTCTTTGTCCATGCCGTGCCAGCTCCCAGCTCCTCTCCACGTACCTTTCCCCCCCTCTCAGCTGATCACTGAGCCTAAAATTCCCTGGCCGCAGCACTGGTGACAAGTAAAGCCAATGTGACATAAATAAGGAAATAGGACCAGATCTTCTAAAAAGGAGTGAGCAGAAATGAATGGTTTTTCACAAACTGCACCTCAGTCCCCCCAAAGGACTTGAATCCCACAAGAAACTGCCACTTCCTCCAGTGATACTGAACCAGGAATTCATGTTCCTAGAAGCCAGTATTACTGAACCCTGGTTGTAAATCTTACTATAAACTTACAGTGCACAGGAATAGGAGCTAGCAAGAAACCAGAGAGATTCAGCTGGTTTCTCTGGTGGTTTTTTTAAGCATTTCTTCTCCACCTTCTTTCTAGAAGCGCTGATTTCTGACTTTTCCACGGCTTTGTAAAAGGTCCGCTGAAATATACTTTTAACTCCCTGTGTAAATGTGTGCTTGAATGTTTGTGAATTTGGGTCTACCTCAGAGTGGAACACTCTCAAAGCAACTGGTGTCCAGCTGACTACCACAGCTGCAGCTGGCATAAAGGTTCACCTGAATACTACAGACATGGCTGTGACCCTGTAAACAAGCCTCCCCTTCGTTGAAACATGACCCACCACTCCTGCTTTTTAGAAACGACACAAACACGGCACTTAACGAGCCACAACGTATTTCCACTTCATTATCCTCCTGTTTGCTGTGTGCAGCTCTGCAAGAATCGTGTCACAGACAGACTAAACCAGACCACAGTGCTGCACTGATAAACCGAAGTACTGCGGTCAAAAATCAACACCTCGCTGACTTCACATGCATACGTGTGTGTGTGTACATATTTGAGGTACATATATATGAAACCCACATGTATAGCATTTGTATAGATGAATGTGTATATAACACTGTACCACTATGACATATCAGAAATGAAAATAAAACAGCTTGACTTGTTACGAGAAAAAAATGAAAAGCTTCGGGATCTACTAAAAAAGCTTGCAAGACATCCTGCGGTGACTTAGAATTAAGAGAAGATGGTTTGTATGCATGTTTATATGCCTTTTCAAGTACAAAGACATTAATAAGTATTGCAGTTAGACTCCTCTCCTCCTTTACTGACCTGCCAAAACCTCAGTCCCAGATGGCACAGCTCTCCCAAAGCAATGACATCATGAGCACCTCAAGTAACATCAAGAACGCAGCTGGCAGGATAAACACGGCTCTGCACTCAGATGTTGGCAGGTAAAAGAGCCCGAGTTCACATTTCAGTCAGAAAAGAGAAAGGAAGGGAGAGAGCCAGCGCTCTGAGGAGGGCTGTGGAAGCCGTGACAGCCAAAAGCAAAACTGCAACAAAGAAAGAAACTACTGAGTAACAAGTCATGAGAGGCATCGCTTGAAGTTGTGCCGGTTCATTCTCACTTCTGCGCGTTAAGGCGCGCACTGAAGACAGACAGAAACCAAGCACCAGGTAAAAGCAACAGAAATTGCCATCAGAAACCCAGACCATCAGCCATAAAATGTCTTCTTTGCATTATGACTGAACTCGGGTTAAATGATCCTTCAGCTGGTCATTGCTGAGCCTGCCCCAGCTGGGTGGCAGCTCTTACTTCAGGAAGGTTTCAAACGAAACCTCTTTTTTTCTTCTTTTCACCAAGAAAGCAGCTCATCTCACAAATCCAACGGTGTCCAAGGGACAGGAGCATCACAGCAGCTAACGCCATAGATTTTCGCGGAGTTTTTGGTTTGGTGGTTGTTTTTTTTTTCCCTAATTGACAGATTTATAGAGACAAACAGAACAAAAAAGCAATACCTTCAGCGTGGTTTTTTGTCCAATTATTCCGTAAGTCAGTGCTGAGGGATGAAGCAGTAATGGCTGACTCTTCACTCAGTGCCCCCATTGCTGTGTAATGCAAATAGATGCTTACTGGAACAGAAAAGCTCAGTACATCTATTCAAGGTTCATTTCACCCAGAAAGCCCTTCATACAACATGCACTTCAAACAACCCCCAGAGAAAGCAGCAATATAATAACAATTCATTTAAAACATTCTTGCCTCAAACTTCCTTTTGACACAGCATAATTAGGATTGTGGGACTAGAAACGATGGCTTGCAAATTTCCCAAATACAAATCCATCCCGTTTTCCATTCTATTATCTTGCACAATTTGCGACACAGATACATGTAAAATACTACAACCTTACACCTATTTACCCGTTTAAGGAGGTCATTTTCATAAAGTCTAAATTATACCCCATCAGTTAAAATTTCATCCAGGTTTCAAACCGCTGAAGTAGTTCTGCTTCGCAATGTCTCTGCACGCTTCCCACCCCACCACCTATTTCAGAAGGACACAACTATTGTTCAACAAAGCCTTGGATCTTAAAACATGGAAAAGCCTCCTCCAAACCTACCTTTCAGCAAAATATAGATTAGCATTCCAAATGCCATGGCAGGCAGCCGCTTTAACACCTTCTCAGCTCTTCTTTCCAGGTGGCTTGCTTGCTCTGCTTATCTGTGCTCCCGTGTTTTCTCTTGCACTTATACGCCAGGAAGCGTCATCTCCTGTTCTCACCAATCAAGAAAAGGTGCATCTGGCAACAACCTAACCCCCGGGGCAACCACACATTTATTTAGGAAACTGCTATTATCTAGCAATGGCATCAGGTTTTCTTTTGAAACCCTGGTTTCCTATTACCTGTGGGCATAATTGTGCAGTCAAAGCTAAAGTTTTAGAGTGAGACCCAGAATGTGACAGAACAGGGAAACGAAAAAAAAGGCAAAACAAAGGTGAGCAAAATGAAAAATGATGTGTTGTGAAAACGTGGTGTTTCCGTCCCTTCACAATGTAGGTCTTGTGTTACTTCCAGGAGGATATTCACCCTCAGAACGCTACTCCAGACTGCAAAGGCCAGTCCCTGCTCTACTCATGTTCCTTCCCTGGTCCTCCCTGTCCCTCGGTCCCTGCCATCCAGAGGAGGAACTGCAGGAACAGCTAGTGGGAGATTGGGAAGTGATCAGACACAAAGATAATGGATGATCTCCATCAGTGACTGCCAGCGGGAGCCCTTTGATCCCAGGCTCTGCAAGCCTGAGGGCTGTGCTAATCACTTTCCATTCAGCCTGGCCATGCACAGCCCTTGGAAGCAAGGCAGCCCACCGGCCCGTGCAAGGCCTGGGATTGCTGGCTGGAGCTGCGGGGCACAAGTCCAGAGCTGGAAAGGCACAGGCAGTGCGGAAACACAGACTGAAAGAGCACGTAAACTGTTGTCCCCTATACCAGGAGATCCCTTCATTACTGCCAGAAAAGCCCATCCCTGCCTCTCCAAGAAGTGACTGTGCATAATGGGAACATCATACTTTTTCCATCAGGTGTTCGCAGGTCTCTAGCACAGACCTGTCCAACGCACTTCTTGCACTAAACCACTCTCCACAGCTCCAAACGCTGTCCAGCTTCCTTGGTCACAGGCAGCTTGGAACAAGTAGGACTGGTCTCTCTGAAGGGTACTGATGTGCCCAGACTAGAGCAGATAATTGGAAAAGCCTGATTCAATAGCGTACAAAGACCTCAACAACTTGACTCTGACCAAAGGAGAGCCACATATTTCACCTCAGCAACAACTCTCAGTTCCTCAACGGTGAGCTTCAAGCAACATTTCACAACTTTTATATTTTAAAACCGAAAGTCTTCTAACAAACTCCCTAGTAAGTCTGGATGGCTCAAGCTCTCCCTCTCCACTGTGCTCTCCTCAGTGGTCTGTAGGATTACACCTAACCACTTAACATGTTAAGGGAAAAACACAAGCTAGTTATGCGTATTTTAATTATGTGTTTTCCTGCTCATGGACTGCATTCCAGGAGGCTTTTCCCTTCCTTCGCTACCCTGAATTGCCGCATGCCTGCACACTGAGTGCAGCTTGTGCACTCCCTGGACGGACAGGAGTGTTTGTGCCTAGCCCGATAACCTCTGCTATCAGTCCCGGGCAGGGATAAGGCTCATGAGCCGTGCTTTCAACACCTGGCTGCACAATGGGAGTTGAATCTGGCCCGAATCCGAGAGGAGGCTTTGCCGTGAGGCAACCCAGTGGGTGCGGCAGGCCTGGGACAAGGCTGTAGTGGGCAAGGCCGTGCTCTGCCTGCCACAGGGCGTTTGTCCTTGGACAAACCTTCACCAGGTCAGGCACACCAGCTTTTTGGGTTGGCTAATGGGCCCTTCCCTCTGGATGCTCCTTCTGGATGTTCTCCCAGCAGAGAGCACTCTCACAGATGCGTCCAGCAGCTCTGCAGACAGCATGCTGTGGAGCCAAGCCTGGGCCTCACTGGCCGTGCTGTAATGCTAACCCAGCTACCACAGGGAAAAGGGAAAGGGCTTACGATGCACAATGACCTGCTTGTAGGACATGACAGGGGCTGGCTCGCTCAAGGGACACAAGCACAGTGCCATAAATGGTTATTCTGCCAAAAACTGCAGAGACAAGCAGAGTTAAATCGAAGAAAACTAACAGCAATGCAAACTGACGGACACAGCAATGACTGAACCTGCAGGGCCTCCCATTTGCTGTGCTCCAAACACACAATAAACAAAGAAAAAACACAACCATCCCCCACACCACATCAACACTCTCCACCAAGACTAACGTAACAGGGAACAAGTTTTATTCCATCTTTCAGTCATGGGTTGATCAGTCCAAGTACAATCTCCACAGGTGCCTTGATCCTCCTACCACTTACATTACCACTTAACTTTATATTACCACTTACATTTTGAAAGACAAGCATCTGCACTATCGGCATTATATATTTAGTAATAATCCTGTCAAACTTTTGCAAACACTGCATTAAAGAAAACTCTCAGACAGTCCATCACAAGAACAGTCAGCACAGAAATGATGCTGCACCTTGACTCTTTTATTACAGTAAGTGCATTTTTTCCTGTAATGGCAATAGTACTTCCCCACAATTTTTTTCCTTCCCCTTTCAAATTATCTATAGTCCACTAGCAGACACCTAAGGCTCTTGATGAAATAAATCGGTAATCCCAACCGAGATAAAAACACCAAGACAAAAGTTCAAACTGGCTTCCACAGCCTTCAGCGGGAATCCAACACTGCATGCACTCGGCTGAACCGGCATCTCAGCAGTAACTTCATTCCAACTTGTACATTGCATAGGACTATTCTACATCCACCCAGCAGTGAAATTTTTGGGAACAGAAACATACTGATCTTATCCCATATATTCCTCTCTAACCAGCAAAATATTGTGGCCATTGAAGCCAAGCCTTACAGCATGAACTAAAAAGAATCCTCGTCATGCAGTTTCAAAAAATAAGAGAATAATTAAATGGCTTTAAATTCCAACACAAATATTTCAGCAGGGATAAAGTTTTGGTTTTCTCCTCCTCTTCACCTCCTGCCCCAATATACATATTGTACATACGTAGTAATTTCAACTACATTCCACTCAATTCCATTCAATTTAATTTCATTCCATTCAATTTCACACAAATTCAGCCCAATCAGCTGCTTAGGTTTGGGGTTTTTTTGTAGGATGAGGATATTATGCACTAAAACAATTTGTCCGGACACGGGAAAAAAAAAATTTCAGCCTCAATTCTAGCTATTTATTCATGCTTACCTCTTGCAGATGTTTACGGTCAGAATTTCACCAGCGTTCAAGCTTATTTGACTATTTTAAAACATCTACCGAACATTTCCATTCATGTCAACATTACTGCCTGGCTGCTGCTGGCTACAAGTGTTTAAAAAAATATTTCAAGACTTTGAACTACATCCAGAGTGCTTAGTGACCTCGGAACCCAAACCATGTATTTAAAAGATATCTAGCATGTTGAAATCTAGTTTTTATACTGTTCAAACAGGTCCCAAGTGTTTACGAGACCTTGATAACTGCCCCAGTAGGTAGGTACAGTTGTAATTTATGCTTCATTCTTCATTCTCAAACACATAATAGACCACCAACAACATACCTGTGTAGGCTGCGCTCTCCAACTCGTTTTCGCTCACAATAAGTCAGTAGGCGCTAACACAAAGTATTTCAACATTTTATAAACCATCAGATTTAACATACTTGACATGAAAATATAAATACAATGTAGAAATAAATGTATTTGTAGCAAAAAATAAATGTTTTGTGTATCAATAAATAGAACAACTCAGATTCTTCTTGCAAGGTAACCCGTTTGCTCTAGTAAATGAGCTTTTTAGCGACTAGGAGTGTGTTCTTCAGAAGCATTGCAACAGTCATAGGTCCTACCCCTCCCGGCACTGGAGTGATAAAGCCAGCCTTCTTCTTCACTTCTAAGAGAAAAGAGAAAAAGGCATTGACTAAGAATGTTTCCAAACCCTTTTTTCCCTTCCATAGCCCACGTACGCCCCACTGGCGACGAGCACAAAGGACTGTGACTGGGCAGGTACCGCAGGGTACGGGACAAGCCAAGGCAGAAGCGTTGCTGCAGCCACGGCAGGGATGGAACACGGCCAGGACCGGGGCTACAAGGCACTTCTCCTAATCTGAATTTATTACCCAGGGCTAGCTCTGGAGCAGGGTTTCACAACCTGTTCCAGCTGATCTACCTGCAGCATGTTGCCCTTTCCCCACGGCAGCAACGTGCACTCACACGGCCTGTGGTCAGACAGATGGAAGGTTAATCCCAAAGAATTTTTTTGGTAAGGGGCAATTTTCGCCCATGTGACCTGGCTGTCCCAGGAACATCTGGGTGACACGAGGTCAGGATGACCCCAGGAGGGCAGCATGGATGTGCATCACCCCCGTCTGCCAACTGAGATACTGCACCCCCAATATCCACTAGAACTAGAGAAGCTGTGGATCCCATTCTGTAGGTAAGGAGGTGATCCCCCAAACTCTGTGTTCCTGAGGAGCAACATGCAGAGCAGGAGGCTGCTGGAACTATTGCCATCAACAGCAGAGCCCCAGCAGCAGCAAAGTCACCTAACCAGCCTCTGTCCCCTACCTCCTAACAAAAACATCCTGAGATAACAGAAGGAAACTTAAAACTGGAGAGGAAGAAAGTACAATTTCCTGTTTGATTTGTTTTTCTGCTTCACAATATCGACAACAAAGACGAGAGTTGTCTTCAAGGAAAAATACAATTCTAGTGGCAAATTTGCCATTGCAGTTTCAGCCATAAACACTCAGTTCCTCCACAGAAGACCTCTTATTTTTTTCATCAGTGTTACTAAGGTGCCTAGATTGAACCAGGATCCAAAGGTGCAGATCTTTCCCAAGTATCACAAAGGAAAACCTTACTGATAAATTAGCTCCCACCGTGAGCCACGTCAGACTATTCAAATTTAGTGCGCACCTCGAATGCATTTAAGTTAACCTGTTTGTATGAGGAATTAATATAACGCAGCAATAAATCCTAACTGCACATTCTTATGTACTGAGCAAAATGCCATCGACCAGAATCGCAGGTTGTTTGCAAAGGAATTCTGTTCAGCTTTGTGGGAACTCCCCACAGGACAAACTGTAACAAGTCATTTGCTAATAATGGTCTGACCAACCGGCATTTCACTAACCTTGTTAATACTGAGAGTTGCTTTTTTTTTCATGTGCCACCATGAGAGGTTTTTTTGTTTGTTTGGAGATTTTTTTGGCTTGCTTACTAGTAACTTCTAGGTAAATCACACCCCACTTTCAAAAGCATTGTTTTTCCAAAGGCACACACACAGGATACAACTGAGCAAGTGTAACTGACACAAACATGTTCAATTCCACTGAAGTCACTACAGAGCAGACTCTGCCTTGGCCACGAGAAGAGATTAAGAGATGGAAAACTAGGCACCTGGGTTTGGAACAAACGAGATCACTTGCTACTGGTTTGAGTGCATTCATCTCGAATCTGTGTGTTGCTTAACTGTCAGGAATAACGAGGCCTCAGAAACAGAAATATTACAAAAGAATTTGAAAAACTGGATATCGGGGGTTTATTGGAGTACTTATTAGATTTGAAGGGGAGGGTAAGTGAAATTAATAAAATGCTGTCTGAATCCCCCATGGCAGGGACCTCACGAGAGCATTCACCAAGTTAACGGCGAATACCTCACTGAACTGAACACCGGAAGATGAAGCATCATTGAGGAGAGATGGTAATTACAAATGGGAGGGTTTTAATTACTCAGTGGACCGGCACGACCAGATATACTGTTAAAATACATGGAAAGGAAATCAAGTTGCAATGTGGTTTTTCTTCACATGTAAAATAGAACAAATTCATGATGATCTTGTATGACTGTATGATCTCAAACACAAACAATTAACCTTTTTAATAGTTATACTAATTTGAACTACCTTCCATTTGAGATGGGTGCTTACAATTAATAATTAGTATGAATTCTCAGATTAATTTCGTAATTATTGAAATGTACCCACATCTGAAGAAAACACAGCCATTAACACAGAAAACACTGTAATCGCTTTAAATTGAAATACGTTTGTTTCCACGGCAACGCTACATACCTCTTTTTGTGGTGTTATCCAAACTACTCCTATCACACCTACAAGAGGGACAATCCACAACCACATCGTGTCTTTCCTGAAGAAAGCCTTGTAACGAGTATCAGGTACAACAGGCATCGCCTGTGGTGTTAGTAACCCTACTCGGCAGGAAACACGCAGCGCTCTGTTTTCCCAAGTTGCTGGGGAATTCCTCTACCCATACCCTACACCGTTACAGAAATCCCTGTGGGTCGGTGTGGCAAAAGCCGTATGTTGTGTCAGGTGGCATAAAACCACCCGGATAGTTTATGCACAAAAGCCAAAACAGATTTTGGAACAACACAACAGGTGTCTGTGCTGGGGAAACTACCACCCGATGAGTTTCCATTGGTAAGAGTAAATACAGATACGCTGAGTGCAATTTTCCAAGATGAATGCCAGTGACCAAAGGGGGAGTGAATATAGCTTGGCCTCAAAAAATGTCAATAGATTTTCCTTTCCTGGTCAAGTGTAACAGGCCAAAGCACAATTCCCAGACTGCACTTGAGTGTGACTGATCTCATGTAGGCAGGTGAGGTGTTGTGCTGTCAGTTCCTTCAGGTCTCGTTCCTGCCTCTCAGGAATAATGTAGCTTTGTCCATAGCTTTACTCTTGCTTTCTCCAGATGGGTGCTGGTCTCCCAGGCCTTCCCCTGACAATCTGGAAAATGCAAATTATATGCCTATGGGGGAGGAGCTGCAGAATAGCAGCTCCTGTAGAACCTTGAAATCTTCCTTTGATTCTTCAGAAGAAATGAAATGGAGATTGTTTCCTTGAAAAACAGGATCCACTGCTTTGGAAGCAGCCCTTCATTCCTAGGCTCCTTTAAAGCCGAGGACATCAGACACCTAATAGGGTTAATCACACAAACCAATGGCAAGTCTCAACCTGAAGGCAGGTCTGGGTCTTGTGCATCTGCATTAAGTGATGCAGAGTAATTCCTGCCTAAGCACTGTTTCCACATGGCTTTACGAGTCCCTGTAAAGCTACACCAGATCACTGCATCCCTGCAGCACAGCCCAAGTGTGAAATCATGTGCTCAGCAGTCACACTAGATATCCCATGTTCTGCTCCACACGTTCTGGGATTGTTCTCACTACACACTGTGGGATACCAATCCACAACCATCTACCCCATTTCTGAGAGTTCCTTCTCTTTGATATCCCCGTTTCTCTTACTGCAGCTATCTTAACCGCAACATAAAGGAAAACCAAGGAATTATGGCCCAGTACTGTAGTTCTACCAGTGCATATTTCCTCCTCCAGTACCTCTAAAAGCCAAGCAACAAAGGCATCCTGAGCAGAGAAACCGGACACGAAATTACACACAACAGCTTCTCTGCACTCAGCGAATTAGCACAGATGGGTGGATGGGATCCTGCCGTAGCCCTGCGATAATACGTGGTGGCAGAATAAACGCAAGATATCAAAGATGACTTATTGAAGCCCCTGAACGACTCCTCCTTCTGCACAGGAGCACCTCGACTGGGCCATCCAGCAGCTTACTGACACCAGTTCGCCACCCACCAGCCTGGCCTTCTGGCTTCTGTCACAGCCTAGTGCCAACCTTCTGATTCATTCCTTGCACTCGTGGAGCACAACAACAGGCAACGGCTCCCCTAATGTTTGCAGGGCAGCAAGGTTACGCACGCTGGGCCTTTCTTCGTGGCAAAATAAATGCCAGACTTTCAAAATCAACTGAGAAATGAACTAACTAAAGCTATAGCAAAAGCACCCGGAACATCCGTGTTCTGTTTTCGCGACCCTTTGGGAAAGCTGCACAGGGAGCTGATTTGGAAAGGATTCAATAAGCGAGGAACAGCCTACAGCCGGGCAGGTATCGCAGTGAACGCGGAGCGGCAGCAGACACCGTCAGCAGCAGCTGCTGTCACAGAGCCCAGGCTGCCTGCGCTCTGCTGCCAAGGTACACCTGAAGGACCACCATTCCCATTAATGAGCTGAAGATGACGGTGGTCAATCTCATTCGAAGAAAATGCCTAATATACGCCCATCACCTCGGACCACACAGATTCCTTGCTGAGGCACTCTCTTGTGCTGTTCAGCACTGGGAATCCCTCCCTGTTCCTGGGGGCACCCATTTTTCAGAACCTCTTTCACACTGTCAAGTCACAAAGAACAGTGCTCATAGGTAAAACCCTCCACTGATATCACAACTACATCACCTAACGAAGGTCTTACACAAAGGATTTCCTTCCTACATGGACACCCAACAAAGACTCGACAATCAGCACTGTCATCTGTTTGTCAAAAATAGGGAAGGAATTGTAAAGAAATACAAGCAACTTGGGTTTCATAGGCATTTCCGCCTCCACTTGCAAAGGTGAGCTGCTACACCGGTGTGTTACTACCCTGCTCTACCAGTCACTGCTGGAAACGGTGCTCCGCCCCAAAGAGCTGTTTCACCTAAATGTTCTGGGTAAGTTGTTGCTTTATTTCATGTTCCTGGTCCCTGTAGCCCTCCTCCTCCCTTGGCATGATAGCTGTGGCAACAAAAGCCTATAAAACAGGGCCAAGCACACCCACATGCGCACTACTCTGTTCATAGAAACAGATCTCCCTTTCTGTGACTGAAACTTGCTGCCCAAAAGCAGCTAAAACAGCACTGGCAATTATACAGGGATGCCACTGCTGCTTCTCCGTCTCTCTGGCACTTAACTCTTCTTCCTGAGGCTCCCAGAAGGCAGAACACCCCCTCCCTGGACCACAAGTTTTGGCAAACTCTTAACATAAACAGCTACCCTCCACGTGCTGTGCTGGTTTTACATGGAGAGCTGTACATGCAGTCTAAAATATCCCTGCACCATCAGGCTGGGTAACTCAGTGCTTCGCAGCTGACCTCCACATGCACAGTGTTCTCCTGTCTCGTTTTTTCAGATACCTTGGAACTACACAGTAAACTAACCCGAACCAAAAAAACAGTATTTTTTGATGTGGACACAGTCTGGAGTGTCAAAATAAAGAGGACGCGGGGATGTGCGAAATCACAAATCCTGTTTAAAGGCATTGCATTATTTTCGCAAATGAGTACACTGTACACGTGAGTACACATTCATTCAGCAATGAAAGACATGAAAAAGAAAACTTGAAATGCATCCTTTTGTTGTTAAGGAGATAAAAATAACCTTTAGTGTCTAACCTACCCTGCAGAGATTACAAGATGGGATCCAAGTATTGCCAAAATAAACAACTGAATCAAAACAGCTTCCACCCATCTACTAAACTTAATTTCCACTACAGGAGCTTGTCAGCCAGAAGACCTGGTGAAAGAAGCCATTTCCATCTATTTTTGTAAATGAAATTTGAACTCTGAATGCCCAGTTTAACCTCTGCTCTCTCCACAGCCACATTCTTCTCCTTAAAGAAGTGGATGAAGAGACAATAGATATCTCTTATAGAGATATAATAGATATCGGTGGGCTACATGATGTTAACAGGTGCCACACGTCATGCTGGCCATTTATGTGCCTGGCCCCAACCTGCAAAAATCATTTTCACTCAGGCTTAAATATAAATTCAGTCAAGTGATCAAACGGGGGAAAAGGATAAAATGATTCGTTACACAAACATGCTGGCTTGTTCCATTTCCTAACTGCCAGATCAAATACTTGCCAAGGGTGGTTTACTTGTTAGTATTCAGAACTGTATACACTGAGATGCTTTTTGTTGTTGTTACAGATTTAGTGAAACTTTCACCGATACCAATGAACCAACAAAAATTTCCCTTTGGCAATGCACAGTGAAATACTACTTGCAACTGTAGTGGCATAACCCAAGCTGAAGTTCCTCCCTCTTTTTTGGATCTTCCCTCCCCCCAGGTGAAATCTCGAGAACAACCCACAGAAGACATGACGAGACAGATACAGCGCATTGCTGAAACTCTGAATCACGGCCTTGCCACTGAATCTACACCTTTATTGCAGGCACAAGGTCTTGCCTTTGAAGAGAAACAAACAAGAACAATGCAGTTTCACGGTTCTCAAAGTTACAGCTTTTTCACCCCCACACCTGCTAAAGCAAACCCAACACCTGAAAGTTCCTTCTATTTTAGTTCAGCTCTGAAAACAGAACCTTTTATTTGTGATAGCACAAGCAAGATAAGAAAAGAAGAAAACTTTTTCAAGTTGCACTCCACAAGATTTCTTTTCCTGGAGCTCTCTTGCACACGTCCAGTTGCACATTTCCAAACGCATTCCAAGACAGTCGCTCAGCTACACTCATGCAGGTAACTTCACAGACTTTAACAGACAGGTAACATGCATGACGAGTAGAAGCAGCAGGAAACTAAGGGAGTGATGTAATTACAAATACACACAGCTGGCTAGAAACATTCTGAATATAATTAAGCTTTGAGACATTATGCCAGCCAAGATGTTAATAACTGTGAAAAAAAAACCTGTGGGTGATTTTCATACTTATCAAAATAAGGAACTGTTGAGAACCATTAATAATGTGGGTAAATGCTGTCTAAGCTTCCCACACTCAACTCTGCCAATAAGCTTTAATTTTCATCTGCAACAAGCCGGCTATTCCAGTCTGGAGCTCCTCCAGAGCAGAGATATTTAATCAAGTTACTTTGTGAACTTGCTCTGCAACACGTTAAACATAAAAAGATCAATATGTAACAACAATTTTCATCAGTTAGGCTTGCCTGGACCAAGATGTTCAGCAGCTGAAGATGAACTCACATGAAACGTTAGCATAAAGGATATTTCTAAAGCCAAAGTTAACATTTTCGCAAACAAGTGTAGAGGAAGAGCACAAAAGGAGGTTTTGAGAAGCTGTGGTTTAATAATAATTGCTATGAACAGCAGGAGACCCTATGCTCGAGAAAGAGTACCGACTGTTTTAATCGATTACTTTTGAAACACTTCACAGGCACAAGGAACTAAAGAACCTGACACAAGCACCTTCTGCACCACACTGACAGAAGAGCTCATCTGTATCTCGTACAGGTTGTTGGTACGTGTAATTGCAAGTAACACTTTCTCTCTTAACTAACTTACCATTTCTTAAGAGCAGACTGGTTTTGCCTTCTTATTTAGGTAAATAAATTATAAAAAAATCCTGCAAATGTTGTCTCATTTGAGGCACTGCCTATTCCAAGAATTTACCATGACTGAATCCTACAAACTTCAATATATTTATCCAACAGGTTCGTCTAGAGTGTTTCACTGACCTTCAAAGTCCACATCCCCAACCAATTCGGTTTTTCCTGTGAGAGGATCATGGATACGGTTGATGCCTACGTCAATCACAGCAGCACCTTCTTTGACCATTTCAGCTGTAATCAGCTTTGGGATACCTGGAATCATCATCAACACATATTTAATTCTCATGGCCACGTAGTCTTAGGTCATAAATTTTGAATGATATCAAGGGGTGTGCATGCACAGCTATGCACGCACAAAACAGAACAGAATTCTTTCACTTGAATCTTTCTTGATACATCCCACACTGAAAACAACTATTCCTCGATTGCACAGTTTCTAACTGCTACTACTACAGAAAACAGAAAAAAAAAACCACACCAAAAAACCCCCACCAAAAGTTGTGCCATGGGACAATGCAATAAGCAATCTTAAGAGTATTACGTTGATCCCAGCACACAACGCTGACCTTCCACAGAGGAGCTCCTACAACACACCATGTCTTGCTATTTATAGTCATTTGGGAGATTTCTTCACTTGACCAGACAGGCCCAGCCTCGGCACTGCACACCTTGTGGGCTACATCTCTGGAGTGTCCTAGGGTAGGATTTTTTTGCTATAAGGAAATTCCAGCTAAAACAGCCACAGCAAGCCACCTCAGCTTTTTCATATGCATTGTATTTCTTCAGCACATTTAAATGTGAAGCATCTTGATATTCATCATGAATATGTGCATTACTCAGGACCCAAAAAACCTAAAAGGTCACCTCAGACTCTAGATAAAGAAATGTATCCGTGGCTGTATGTTTCCTGTCAGGGATTTCTTTCCTACCATACAACCTCCAACTTTAAGTGACGGGAATTTCCAACCCAAAAATTACAATTCACCTTGCTTCTTGAGCAATTCCATCAGTTCTCTGTTCTGAGAGGTATGCTAGAGTATGTCCAAGCGGAAGTCTAAACTCCGCTCTCCCCGTCAAAGCAGCTTTCTCTCAGGTGGGGAGAGGACAAAAAGGAAAATTGACCAAATCCATTTGGTTTGAAACCGCAGTTTTGTTGGAGGCAAGGACTGGCATACAAGGCTTTGGCTTCATGTGAAGTGCTGGAGCATAGCCATCCATTTGGATATAGTCAATACAAGAACCCTCTTTGCTCTCCATTTCTCACTCCCCCATAACACACTCGCTTGAAACTCTGCTTCTCATATTGAGCAAGCCAAGACCTCAAACTCTTTCCTAGCCCATTTGATAACATCTGACTGCATCTCCTTCATCCCCCTCTGATGTAATCCATGGCAACCTGGCTGGTAATTGGATAATGCCTCAGCCTTATGGGGGTAAATGATCCGCGTGTGATAGGGCTGGAAGCATATTAACGGAAGCTGCACAGTTACACCCTTTGTAAAATGGTTTGATAATAGGCCAAATACTTAATAGCAACAAATGAACTAACCCCCAACCAAAGGAGCATATCTATTTACTTAAGCCTACTTTACATACCGAGTAGGAAGAGAGAAGCGTTAGAGCAGCTTCTCCTAAAATCCACTGACCGAAGAATAGGGGAACACCTTTCATTGGCAATTTTTGCAGAAAATGACGAATCACATTTTAAACAAAGGAAAGACAAGGCCTAATCTCAGTGTATGTGCAAGGACTGTGAAACAGCCAATTTCTAAGAAAGCTAACCAGACACTACCTGAATAAAGGGTTTGATTAACTGGCATTTCCTACAGAAGAAGACCACGGATCAAGTCCCGAGGGACAGCGCAAGTAGTCCAGGAAGAATTTCACCTGGAATTTGGCACAGTCATTACTTTTCCTCTTTACCCCCTCTCCAAACCTAGCCGGCAGATGAGTCCTGTGTTTCTCAGAAGACTGGAAAGCCCAGAGAGCAGCAGCAGTAGGCTGACAGGTTGAAGAGTCCTGCTGCTTCCATCGCCGCCTTGCCTGTCCTGTGGTGGCTCTAGGGAGCACCACAGGTAAAGCTGCACTTAGACTTCTGCTACGGGTCTGGCCGATGGCAGAAAGAACAGACTCCACGGGATGTTTGCACTGGCAGGAATAGCAGGCCAAGACGGGAGATTCTATAGTGGGATACAAAGTGTCAGGTGTACTTAACAAGAAACATGACGCTTTGGCTAGAAATCCAAAAGCTGTGTGGTATCGAAAGAGATTTTAGGGAGGGGTAGGCTGGGCAAGAGCAGCATTGTCGGAATTTATGATGCAAGGAGTTGGGAAGGAACAAGAAAGAAGAAATAAACTGCATGGATAGTTACAATCCAAGTAAGCAGGAAAACTGGGGCCCCAAGCCTGGGAGCAAATGAGGGACAGCACACAGAGACAGATCTTCTCACGCTCAGGAGTAACAAGAGAAGCACCCAATCTGAAGTATTATCAAAACGACGAACGCAAGTGAACAAAAAAGTCCTCAGAAAAGTACACACTCAGTACACATCAGAAGAGACTCACTGCAACAAGTCACCAACCAGGAGCCAGGATGTAGATGGCTCTTGTAAATGTACCACATAGGAAAAAAGAGAGTGAAAAGAGGAATCTTGGGGTTCCATGCAGGCACACACAAAAAAGCTCTTTTCCATTTGCACATGTTGCACAGTGCCCTGTAACAGCAGCTGTTCCAACCCGGCAGGGTACAAAGTTGCCTTTTTTGCAACACTCACTGAACAGGTCACACATTTCCGGGGAGTGTGATGATTGCAGAGGTACAACGTGCACAGTTCTCATGTAACAAAAGGAAGCTTGGATGGATTCCACCTTTCTAAAGCGTAACCTTCCCCCCAGCACCCGCTGGGGCAGGGCTGCATGCTGTTTGCGCAACCCAGCCCTAGGTTTTTGCATCATTCCCAAGTATATCCCAAGTTGTGTAATGAATGTTGTATCACGGTCTTGTTACAAATGACACAAGGAAAACAATGTGATAGGCAAACATGGCTGAATTGCTACGGGACCGTTTAACTCCAAGCCAAAATGATGACAAACCATGTACAGCACAAAAATCAGAAGCAATGATTAAATTGGAAGCAGTGAATTTGGATGAAAAATTACCGGTTTATTTCCAGTTAGCACACATTAGGTTACCTTTCATTCACAGTGGTGTATTCTGGTCAGGCACACAGCTGAGCAATTAGATGTGGGACAAGTGAGTTGTTTCTTGCTACTGAGCTGCCATGGGAAAGAGGCAGTGAAGTTAAACCCTGAAGGAAAGGGCATCTCACTTCAACAGGAAGTGACGAGCCTTAGACAAGTACCCGTCTATCTTCGTCTAGAAAGTAAGGAAGGAAGTCTTGGGTCTTGAGGATAATGCAGAGGGGAAAAGGGAGCAGAAAAGAGGAAAGACACAATCCTCTTATAGTCCTCCAAAACAGTACAAGAGAAGGACGACATCCTGAGCTACCAAGGGACATAGAATTTTACCCAGGTTTTAATAAGTTGCATTGCTTGGCTTTTTAAAATTAGTTTATATTTCTAATAGCAATACCTGTAAACAAAAAACAGGTTGCTTAGAAGCAGAGTTCTGCTTGTTTCTTCGGGACAGACTAGTCAAACTCTAAGTATTGCACTCTACACTGCTCTAAGAATACAGACACTGATCTTTCGGTCCCCTTCCTCTAGGCAATTACCATTCTCTTCCTCTTGATGTGATAGTTGTAAAAGAAAAAAACAATCCATTAATAACGTAGGTTACCAAAACCTCCAGTTAATTTGGCACGGTTGGCCTTAATTCTAACAGCAGGGGAATGATACCATGGTTTTATGAACGCAGCCTGCAGCTGATTTAAAGAAACCCTCCTGTCAAAATTTAAATGACTCATGATTTTTGCACGGCACGGAGAAGGTTTTAATTTACATAATTATACCTGTATAAACTATGCTCTGACTGGTTCCCAATCCCAAGTTCACTCTAAAGTCTCCCTAAGGGAAAGGTGTCGCATGTGACGAGAAACAGTTTATGAGTCTGCAAATGTGAAGGGCAAGAACAAAGAGCCAAATCACTTGCCCTTCCTACAACAAGAAACCCTACCTACTGCAACACCCTCAGCAAGCACGAGCACCGATTATTCAGTGAAACGTGAAACAGCCAGTGCCACGGACACAGATTCCACATCCTCTTTCCAGGTTTCAAATGCTGCAGTTGGAGTATTAACAGCGACCAGTATTACCTGCAGCTACTATTACTATATCAGCAAGCAGCGTATGGATCTTGAGCTGTTCTTTTGGGGTGTATCTGTGCGTAATAGTCACTGTAGCATCACCTGAAATGGAAGAGAATATCAATTAATTGTCACATATAAAATGCTATAAAAAGGTACAACACTGACTTTCAGGTGCAAATTACTTACTTTGGCACATTAACAACAGTACAGGTGACCAGATTTGTCTTGGAATGCAACACTTAAATCAGCATGGACAGAAGACTCACACCGCTTGCTGATCACACATATGAAAAAACATTTGTTCTCAAAAATTCTCACAGAATGAATTCATTTATATACTGTGGACTGAATTATCCCTTCCATGGCTTTGCTACGTTCAGCGGAACTCCACAAAGCAAACCCAGCACGGAATCCAGTGCCCGCTTTACCAAGCCCAGTTTGTACAGGGTGCCACAAGACTCAGTCGTTCGCCACAAACTAAAGCTTCAAATACAAGATCACCAGTAGAAGCACAAGAAGCACACCTCCTTCTGGGCACACTCGAAACACCTGGGCCTGGTCCTGCACTCACCCGCATTTCTTGGCAAGAGCTACAAATAAACCCTCCCAGTAAGACATGAAAGACCCTTGTGCTGTTTGATGGAGATACTGAGGACAGACCATGACATGAACAGTCATGGGGAAAGGGTCTGAAGTCTCCTACCGCATCCAACAGCGGGCATGGTGATCCCTCAAGGATTGCCCGAGCCAGTAGGAAAGATAACAGCTCCCAAAGAAGACTCCTCCCAACCCTCTGTCAATTACTTGCACTGCAAAGTGTGTTCAGGTGTTACATACCCCCATCTCTGCCTTCCACTCATCACAGACACCTGGGCCACGTTATTTGCCATTGAACTAAAGCTTTTTGCCTTCTCAGACGTTACCATCACATCTGCTTCCTTTGGCATGTATCTGACCGATCTAATCTGTGCCTCTCCTCTTATTAACTCTCCTCCTCAAGCATCCCATCTTCACCCTTTCTGTGCTCTGACTTCTCTGCTCTTTCCCCTCATCTTTCATCCCTCTTCTTCAGGCTCTATAGCACACACCATCTCTTCAAAGAGGAGCAGATCAAGACATCTGCAGATAATGAGAACAGAAAATGGCTTGAAAAAAAATAGGAGTCTTCTGATAGCTGCTTTAAGCAAAAGAAATATGTCTTGCCCAAAATCACAACCATTATTCAGCAGAGAGGTTGAGAAAAACCAATGGATAAAATCCAAACTTACAAAACTACCTCTGAGTAATAAAATTGGTGCTAATTCGCCACTATTTTAGTGAGGAATGTGTCTGTAGTCAGCTCCTGAAACCAAGCAATTGCTATCACTACCAAAAAGCAAAGGAGAAAAAAGGGGAGGAAAAAAAAAAAGCCCCTACCTTGAGAATAGCAGTCCAGAAGCTTACAGACACCTCAGAAAGGGGAGGTTTTCCATTTATTTGTGATCATGCCCAAACAGAAAATAAACAACTATTTTTACACTGCTACTTCTGCTGAAAGAAGAGGAATATATTTAACAATTAAGATTCCACATCATACTCCGAAGTCAATTCCCTAGCTTATAAAACAGAGGTAGTCTCTTGACCTGCCTACATAGAACATTATTTATTTTGGAAGGGGTTCACACAGCTTTTCCATCTGATCAGATATTGCCACCTGCAGGACACGAATGTTTCTACACGTAAAACATCACGAATTAAGACAGTCCCCAACTTTTCGTTTTTGTTCAAGATCTGTAAAAAAACCAACCAAAACAAAGACAAAATAGTACTACCCCCCCACACTTGGCATCATTTCTCAATAAAAAATATTGCATCTAATCAGCCCAGCTGCTGATAAAACCCTATCCTGACTGATAACCCGAGAACATCATCTTTCAGCGCTTCATTGTAAGACTTGTCTGGTTCCTACGCTCCTGAGTTAAAAAAAACCAGCTGAACCCATGGCCTGGCCTGCCTTCCATTCCCACAGGCCGTTCAGGCCGTCTCTTGCTGCAGAAGAAGAAATTAAAACCAACTGCAGAAGATGAACCCTATCTTCAAGGACAGCCCCATCCGTGAGTCAGGAACGAAAACTCCACCAGATTACCCCAAATACAGAAGTACTTGTCGTCACCTACACAGAAGATACATACACATTTCATGCCAGCTCATTGCCAAAGATGTACACGTGTTCCTCTGTTTTCCCATTGCCAGCTGCTTTATACTGTGTACCAAGACTCAGCAGACTGGAAAACTAGAAAACTACCTGAAAAATAAATCCATTTCTTCAGATCAAGCAAAGATAACTTCAATGAGTTAACTCTTGCTGCATCTAGACGCCAGTGTCACAGTCAGTAAGGGACTATCTGAACATTTTTCTGTCCCTACACCAAATATGTGACATACTTAGCATCACTGGCAATGCCAGCAAACGGGGTTGCCAGGGAAGTCATCTGACACGTCAGAAACCAGAACATTGGTTCACGGCAGAAGACCATGAAGCCCAACAACAAACTCATGGACTGGCCCCCCCAAAACAAGCTGTACTACCGGGCAGTCAAACACCAACTAGAAACCCAGGATAGAAGAAAACAAAACTGAGCCACGGATCCAATCAACTCAAAAGCTGGAAGCTGCAAACGGTATTTAGTTACAGCTAAAAAACTGTCCAAGCAACTGCTGTGGGTTTTGCAACAAGCTGCTGAAAGCATCACAGGTCGCTAGGTCTCCTCATTTCCCACTGGGAAATATTTAAGTGTCTTGTAACATAACTTGGTGTTGTACCAAGCCTACTTCAAACATGAACTGCACTGCCAGTAATACGTGTCACCCAATATTTGCAGCAAATGGCAAAAATGGTACTAATTTTCATGGGAATGGGGATGAGACCAGAACCATGCACCGATGGTAATTACAATCCAAGCACTGAGAGAAGTTCCAAACAGCAACTTTCCCACAGAGGCTGAATGCAAAAACCAACTCTATGATTAGTACAAAGCTTTTAGTGTTTTATTATACTAATAACAGATTTCACTCCACTCCAATTAAATAGGCCTGGGATTAAATGTCCATGTTTACCTCATTTACACACACCACTGCGGCAGTTTCCAACATCAAAATGAAGTTGCAAAAGGGCAGCATTCTATCTAAATTATATTTGTTTTAATTTCTACAGCACAATTACAGCAGCACATGTAGGCTTCCATAATTAGAATTACTTAAAAATATTTCCACCACAACACCCAATTTTCAGAAGGATATAAACTGCACTGCAGAAATATCCCCCAGGCCAACATGTAATCATAGAGCTCAGGCTGAAAAGTTCCTTGGCTGGTCATTCGGGTATTTTCATAAACACCACCTAACTGACAGAGCACAACAAAAGAACCATGTCATACTTTTTTTTATATATATACATGAATGTATCTATGTGCATGTGTGAGCTCACCTGTGTATGAAAAATGAAGTTAATATTAAACAAGCATGAGGATAAGGCATACAGATAGCTACATTGTATAAACATCACAGGAGCCTCTATAGCTCTTCAAGGCCTCACTGCCAGGATTGTCCTCAATCATCCGTGCTTACTGTGTTCAAACAGCAGCTGTTTCAAGCGGAGGAGAAAAAGATGACTTAATACCACAAAAAGTCGAGTCCAGAAACTGCTCTCCTGAAAACAACTCAGGAAATACGTTGGCAAATTTACTTCCTTGCTCTGGTTGCAAGTATTGACAAGAGTGAAAAGCTTGCTCTTTTATCTGACTCATCTACTCAGCTTCATTTTCATGACTTCGCAAATGGAAACACTGGGACAATATTCTCAGACTTACCTCCAGGCCTTTCATGCTCTCCATCAGTATGCAAAAGCATTGAAATAGGCATTCCAACATTCTTAGATCTTCCAGCTACAACAACATTTTTTCCAAATGTTGGTATTCCTTACAGGAAAAAAATAATTAAAAAATTATTTTCCACTATTTTGATACACCTGAATCCTTCCTGTCAATCCCCAAGACAAAATTATTTGTTGTTGTGGACTGCTGACATCAACATGACTTGAAAACCCATAAGACACAATTTGAGGGATGAATCCACGTAACAACTTTCAGCTTTCACCTTGGAGAAAGAAAACTGGCAACTCATTCAGGTTATCTGAATCACCCTTAGCAGGGACTTAATTTCCCTTCTTCGACCACAAAGGGAAATGGAAGCTCTTAGATCTACCAAGAAGAACATGTACATTCTAAATATAAGATAACAACTATTGAACACATAGGCATTTTTTTCCCCTTCCAGCACTGAATTAAGTGCTTCTACTTTTGTTCTTGTTTCTTCCCTCCCCTCCACAAGAACGTATGCGTTCAAATCTTCTGTGTGACAACTAAGAAGGAGGCTAACAACAGCACAGAGAGATCCCTGCTAAACTGCAAAATTCAGAAAGTTTCTGAAGTGTTCCACCAAGTACTACTGCCTACACTTTATTAATAGTTATGCTACTGGCAGAAGATCTCATCTACTTGGCAACTCCTTATTATTCAGATTAATAATCTAAATGTTTGTTCTTCAATCAGCCCAATACATTTAGATAACTTAGAGCTTTTAGCTCAGACCTGAGTTAATCCCTTGCCCGTCTCCCAAGATAAAGAGAGTTTCAGGACAGCGGGTCTCTTACCTGTCCGTTTTATGATCTCCCAGACGGCAGCGGCGGTGGCAGGGATTACGGAAGGCTGATCAAGACACAGACGCCCTATGTTCATGATATGGAATCCATCCACATCCTTTTCAGGGGCGATGGCGTTACAGACTGCCCGTTCATCTATGTGATCTAGGAGACACACTGCCCTCAATTGCAGCTCTTTCACTCGTCAGGTGTCACCAGCACCACCTGAGTCATTGCACAGAGAAACTCACGAGCTGCATCTAGCAAGGGCAATTACCATTCTTCATTGAACAAACTACAGTCCCCCTCTGAAGGGAGCATTACAACCTCACCTTTTCAAGCAATTTACCGAAAATTAGGTTACTGCGTTTGTCCCAGTGTTAATACAACAGATTCTGTCAAAATGTGAGAGCCCAGTAGTCAGTTGAGAATGAGGTCACTTCACTGTCACTTGTGCATTCTGGAAGTCTTAAATACGAAGTGGCTCAAAAAAACCACACGAACCATAGGAGAACAGTTTTATGCATGCTTCTGCTTTCTAAGCCCACAAAGGATACATGACCTAAGTTTTACACAAATACATGGAAATCCTAAGCTGAAATAACTTTGCAGGTCTAGCTTTCCTTTTCCAACATTGCAACTGTTTCTAGTCAAATGCTAATCACTAGGACCAAAATATATCCTACTTCATTAGAAAACTGAGAATACATAAAACTGTTTGATATTGATGATCTCAAAACACTAGATATGGCTTAAATTACATTGCCTTCACATAATTTATTATTCATATCTATTCACAATTTTTCATATGCACTAATGATATGGGACAGCTCTGCAACCGCTTAAAGCTTATACTGCATAAACATTAGTGCTGCTTATGAAAAAATGTCCGTTTGCCAGTCCTCTCTGCAGAGTTACAAACACAAGCACAAACCTGGAATACGTAAGACCACTCCAGAGGAACAGCTCCACAAAACATCCCATACTGACACAGAAAGCGAACTGTGTTTAATGACTGACCCATGGCCTGCTGAGACACCTAAAATAGCTGTGACCGACCCATGGAATGCCCCAAAATGGCCGTGACTGACCCAGGGCCTGCTCTAACCCGGACCTCTTGAAAGGTTCTCTAGGAAAAATTCAAAGCTGACCCCCAGAGAGGGTAAATGGGCAGAAAGACATTGACTCTCTGTGGGTTAATGACCAGTTTGATATCGAGCCTCCTGAGAATGTGGTTTCTTCCACGTACCGATAAGGGTGAGCCAAACCACCTTCCCCTAAACCTGCCAAGTGGGCTGGGGCTTTACAATTTCCATCTCAGAGTGGTTGTTTTTTGCATCTTTTACATAACAACACATCACCCGTTCTAGCCAGATCCCGAACAGAATCCTGCAGCTGTGACGTGAGATATTCCAGTGTCCGAGTCAGACAGCACTACGGGAAGTTTTTAAAAGCCAGAAAAAGGAAAAGGAGTGTTAATGAGGAAATTCAGGTGTTGCCAGTAAAAATATTTTAGACATAAACAGGATGTTTTAACTTAGTAGGTTTTTGTGGTTTTGCAATAAAAGGAACTGGATAATTAAAAGATATGATGCACGTTACAGAACTTGAACCATGGCAATCACCTGTTAAAAGATTTCCGATTAGAAAACCCCTAGAGTTAAACCAGGCTGCTACGATGTACAATTTAATTCCCCATTTTCTGATGAGAAGTTTCCTTCTGAATCCTAATGAGAAAGGAGCGTGAAAATTAAGATATTACGTACATTGATGAAAGAGTCTCTCAGAAGTGAAACTTGGCTCACAAAGACTGAAAGCTACTGTAAACATGTTTTCATGTCAACTTGGGGAATTAAAAAATAAAACCAAGAAAGAAATTTGGAGTAAGCTATTAAATGGCTTTTGCAAGAGAACTTGTTACCCTTAGGCAAGTCAGTTGTTCATCCAACACAAACTTGGCAGCCACGCTTTTCCTTTTGACTGGAATGAGGCAGAACGCTGCTCTGAAAAACACCTCCTCCTTGCCGTCTGTCTTTAGCTTCCCAGAAACAGACAGATAATAGATAACAGCGATGTAAAAGGGAAAAAAAATCATGCTTATATGGATCTTTTCCCCACTCAAACCGACTTGCAGAATTTCAGAACAGGACACGCAGTACTGGGAAGAAATGCAGCTGCGTATTTGGGGACAAATGGGCTGTGGGCCTGAGAAGAGGATGTGGACACCTTCCTTCCTCTTCAGTGGTGCTTTCAGAACACTGGCCTGGGCAGGCCATCCCCAAACAAACCAATCAACCCAATTCAAACTGTATAGACAGTCACTATGTTGTTTAATTAGCAGATATTGTTTGCCTCAAGAAATGCATTTTCCTGGTTTGCTTCCACATGCCTCCTTTATTTCCAGAGGAACAAAATAATTTCTTAATTATCTTACTGTCAGTCCCATAAAACATCAACCGATACCCATACAAATTTCCTTGCTGTCGTTCCAAGCCACTCTTCAAGCCAAGTTCCTCTCTGTACTCCCCCTCTCCCTTGTTCGCTAAACTTGCAGGACTACACCGGGCATCACTTGCTGAGCTACTCCAACCTGCACACAGAGAAACTCGTATTTACACAGCAAACATCTGCCTCTGGTGTTGGAACACGAAAAATAAACATGGGTTTTCAAAAGGGAAGACTGGCAAAAATAAAAACATAGCACAAAAAGGGTTTTGAAAAAAATACCACATGGATTTTCATCTTCTGTCTCAAATAAATAACATTTCATAGCCATCTCCCTGGCAATTCAAACGAAGATACAGGAAAGTCTCCAGAAAACCATCACCACATCACAAGTAATGCACTAAAAGAGGTGCACAAAAAAGTAGTTCTCCTCAGGCAAAGATGACAATCCTCAAAGTTAAGTTGCACTGGCCCACAAAAGTGCAAGAGAACAAAGCTATTTCTGAGTCCATTTTTAACACAGTGTCGCTCAAAAGCCACACCTTGTGCAGTTTACGGCAAAAAAACCCAAACCCCACACAACAACTTAAACTGGAATAAGCAGCCTCCACTGAAAAAAGTTTTCACAACTTCTAGGCTTTGCCTCTTCATTCCATTACAAGGCAAATCAAAAAATTTTGGAAAATGGGCTAACTTAGCTTTGGCCCTTTGGTTTATTAAGTTCCTTTGGGGGGGAAAAAAATTCAGTAATCAGAGTTATATCTGACAACTGTTAAGGAAGGAACTTCCTGAACATTTCCAGCTCATGACAAATTGCACATTTAACTTCTTTAGTGTACAGACAATGAAATACTGACAAAGTTCTGCAGTCGTTTAAATTATTCTAAGGCTTTTCCTAAGTCGAGCAACAGCCAGGCCTGTCTGATAGGTTGGAGGGAGGCTAGTTGGTCTTCATGTAGTCATCGTGACAGATGTGTCACAATTCTTGAGTGGAATCTTCAGTCAATTATTTTAGGGCTTCAGCATTTCAGTGTAAAAGCATCAGACATTTCAACTGACAACTAGAATTATCTTGAGGCTTTTTTTCTTTTCTAATGTTCCCCAGGTTTAAATTCACTACATTTCAAGACCAAAGTAAGTTCTGAACTGTACATTGATGAAAGCAGACAGCTCAAGAGCTGACTGTAGCGACCTGATATTCTCCTCATAAACAAAAAATGCATTTCCGCAAGTGGTACCTAACAATTTCCCTGAGTGCCCACACCAGTAAGACAACTGACACATGACACCTCCCATTTCTGGGGAATACAGCAGTGGATTGGGATCCAGTCTAAGGGCCTGCTTCCTCTGCTCCGTGCTTCAGAGAGGATGATTTCCATCCCTAGGCTACCAGTGCTCCATCTTTTGCAGGAGCTCTTACTGCTGAAATGAAACTTGGTTAATTATATTACCTGTTGCTGCTAATCTCTTCTTAGCAAGAGAGATGTTTGTCCAAAGGCAACTGACCGTGTTCCATCAGCTCCTACCTTGATGGCCAAGATTTGGCTCCTTATTTGTGTTATACTTCCACCTTGTGGTAAATTCATTTCCGCATGCGGCCAATTTCAGGCAAGTACAAACCCCTCCTCATCATGAAAGCTGCTGTTTATTACAAATACAACCAAAGCACTTTTTCCTCTATAACTCTCAGCACCCGCCCCAGTTTTGCTGTTTTATAGATAAAGTTTTAGTTTAGGTTTTTTTCTTTGCAAATTTTATCACTGCAGAAATACCACTTTGCCAGCTACTCCCCAGTGATATTTCAGTGAGATTTTATTACAAATTAGGAGGAGAGAAATAAAAAACCCAAGAATTTAGTCAAGTCTTTTAGGACCTTTGCACAAAGCTCACCTGGAACATTAGGGACAGCATCGAAAACACAAATAAATGTTTAAAGCAAAATCTGGAATCACTATGAGAAAGGCTATGGCATCGTCTGCTACATAGCATAACTTGGCATGATATAGGCAATGAAAGTATGGAACTCAAGACAAAACAGTGCAACCTTTTAAAAAATACAGATAATTAACTGGATAAATGATGTGTGGAGGAAAATGCCTGAAACACAATTCTGACTGATGATCAAAAAAAAAGCAAGTTTGACATATGAAATTATTCTCAGGATTTGTTTTTTTCTTTAAAATGAGCTGCAGGTTCAACAAAAAAATGAACATCTCAACTAATCCTTCATTATGCATGTCCTCTTCCAAGAGCTTTTTAGGTCCCTAAGATACAATTGCAGCCCAAAACTATTAAACTCTTTCCTCTTACACGGACTGTATATGAGGAGTGGGACAAAAGATGCCACCTACCTGGGAGAGGTAGCTGAACTAATAAACCACTAACTCTCGAATCCTTGTTGAGTTTTACCGTCATATCCAAGAGCTCTTCCTGTGAAATGTCTTTAGGCCTCAGTATGATCTCAGTAGAAACACCTGATAAAACCCAAAAACAGAAGACAGGTTAGAATAAGGAAATTGATCTATGTGCAACTTTTTAGTCATTTAGCCTAAAAATCTGCCTGATGCTTAACCACTGTTTCCTAACAACATTTTAAGATAACAAAATTAAACTTATGGTTTCATTCAAGTCACATTAAAACTACTTTCTTCATAGGTCCATGCAATTTCTTTTCTTTAGGTCCATCAGAGAAAACGTGGAAAAAATTGGTGGAAAATTAAATTAAGACACTAAGGAGATTCCTCCTGCTTTATTTTTTAATTTTTAAATAACACTATCTTGTGCTTACCAAAGGATCACTTATATGACATACCCACAGCTGCAGCTGCTTTTATCTTGTTCCTGACATAGATATGACTGGCTGGATTGTCTCCTACTAATATGACCGTGAGATGAGGCCTCTGGTTCCCAGCGGATATCCAGGATTCTACATCTCTTTGAACTTCTTTCAAAACTTGGTGAGCAAGCTTTGTCCCTGAGATAACGGTTGCTTCATCACTATAAAGACAAAAAGATACACAATATTTAGATCTAAAATTTCACCAACAAGGCACTTTTAACTGTGTGATATACCATTTTAGACTCTGCCAAATGTTTTGATTAGTTTGCTAGCATTTCAAATATTATTTAAAAAACACTAACACACTACAAATCCATGTGGGAAAAGAAGCGTTTCCCTACTCTTTTATTTGAAGAGCAGGGATGTGCCATCAGTGTACACGGAAGAGGAGCTCACCAGGCACAACCCACCTTCCCAACACATGTAGTCAGCCACATTAAACATACATGAACTACTGCATTTTGGAATAAAACATGATAACATTCCCTCATGCCCTCAGGTTTTACTGGTTTAAGGAATGTTTACCCACCTCCCTCCCTGAATTTCCTTAAAAATGGATTTGACATGGGATTATTTACACTATTCTTTTGTCCAAGCCTAGATGATACTACTTAATAGTATCTAACCCTACTTAGGGCTTACCTCAGGACATAAACAAGTGGTGACAAACTCAGGAGTTTGTGTCACATCCTCTCTACTTTTGCCCTTCCAGTAACCTTCCTGTGCTCCCTAACCAGCACTAGAGCAGAGGAAGACCCCCTCTGGGTGAAGAGCTCACAGCCTTTGCCCTTGCCCAGGTAAAAAGATAGAGGAAAACTAAAAAAGCCTTGTCTTGAAGTAGTCCCAGAAATCCCCAGCCTCTCCCTTCCCTCTATCATTGCTGTGATCATCACCCCAGCTAAGGACAAGGAACCTACACACATCCCACCGACCTGCAACAAACAAGAAACCTCCAGCACGTCTAACTTCCAGATATTAAGATGTTAATGCTTTCAGTATTGATGCCGGAGAGATTTTTTGCTTTTATGCTTTTTAGATTAGTAGCATTTTAGTTTTATATTTTTATATATTAGTACTCCTATAATCCTATAACCTCTATCCTGCAACCTTGTATCCCTTTCCTATAGACAAAACAGAACCAAGTTATCAGCCTTTAAGCATTCCAGAACTGGACTCGATAAGCTATTGAAGTAAGCAGAGAACTTCCAATAGAAACTTACCACAAGGAATAGCGTGACAAAAATCTGCTTTTCACTGGAGAATGTTTCAAAACCATGTTACCCCTATAGCAGTAGAAGCACGAACACCTTCAGAGACTTTTTTACCCTTTTTGCACCCGTTTTTACCTTTGTATAACTTACACTTGCTGGATCCCACTCGGCGGGATTGGGCCCAAAGGCTGCGCAGCGGGGGTCCCGGGGTTATCCCTGGGAAGGCTTTGCTTTCTCTGAATCCTTTAATAAATTCTTACTTTTTACCCTCTTATTTCAGCCTCAGCCTTTATCTTCCAAAGATATTAGGCATCAGTATAAGAAAAACAGCTGTACAATACCAACTTCATTGCTTGGTGCTGGTGGTGCTTAGAAGGGAAAAGGCAGGAAGAGGCAGAAAGCTACACAACAGGAAATTTTATCACTGATCTGGTTTAAAACATGGTATTCTGTAAGATTCAAAGCCATAACTCAAAGAGGTCAAAAGAATAAATTGCCTTTTACCTATTTCAGAAATTTGTGCAGTTTCAGTCATTCTCAGTCAATCCCCATGGGCAGAAAAGCTAAATGCACAAAAGTGGGAAGAAGGAAGGTTCCTGGTTCACGAGCTCCTAACCAAACACCATCAGTGGATTACTCGATCTTACTTACTAGAAAGGAAGCCTCAATAGAAAGTTTTCCCTCTGCAAACACCCCAGGCTTCCTTCAAGATCAAGAGCATAACATGATGACACACAGAGACTGTAGGCCATGCTTTGAACACAATAAATTAATTCAACACAACTACTGTTTGCAACTGACAGTTTAGCAGGGAGTCCAGGTGAGTTACAGTGCCAATGTGTCATAAAATTAAACAAAAAAGAGAAAACCCAAATCAGAGTGCCTACTCAGAAGCCAAAACAAACACACACACACACACACAAAAAAAAAACCCCAAGCCAAACCAAACCAAAAAGCACACACACTCTGCTAGGAGCACTTTATCCAACTGTTTATCAGGAAACCAAAGTACTAGAAACAGACTTAGCACACAAAAACCACAAATACCTTGCTTCTTTCCATTTTACACCAGGCTATAAAACGCTTTCCCAAACACAAATTTCTGTACTGTTTCACTTATAAAGAAAAATAATTAAGCCAACATATGTGGTTTTATTCTTTTCCTGTGTGGACTGCTCAGTATATGCTCATTTTCACAGATGTCTCTATCTCTTTTTCCCATTATTTAATGTTTCAGCTGTACATGCCCTTGGCACAAGACATGGCTTCTTTCCATGTATTCATTATCCCAGATAGTTAATGCTCGCCTGAGCAGCAATGCAGTCTTACATTTAAGAATACAAGGATTTAACAATATTTTGGTGACAAAAATATTTTCAATCCATATGAACGTGTATCACATTTCTACAAGTGTTTTTCTCTAAATGTGCTGCCAAAAGACAAGTTTTCCTAACCTCTAAGGAAACAATGTTAAGTGCACACCTCTTACTTAAAATCTAGCCACAGACTCTTTAAGTTTTCAAGGTCTGCTCTCACTGAAATCTCACCATTTTCATCAGTCTTCTCAGTCATCCAAAGATCAAAACCAAAGCAAGTGAGCAGAAAAACAGTGCTAAAACCACACAAATACAGAAGAAAGAAAAACCCCTCACGCACACAAAACTAGGACTAAATGCATGTAATATATCCTGCCAGGAGGTGCTGGGACGAGACTCTTCAACACCTGTGTCTTTTTCAGGACAACAGTGAGTTGTACAAACCTCAGCAAAGTTCAATTTCAAAAGACAAAGACTTGTCTGAAAATAAAAGTGTTTCGAGCTAAAACTACTCAGAAAAATTAATACTCTGTGACTGCCCAAATATAGAAGATAAAAATGATTTCACATTAGTTCACATATGCAGAAGAAAACAAGTACAATTAGACCTTAGTAGAAAGTTACAGAAGTTATGAAGCCCTACTTTAGAAGGGCTGCCCTCTTCCGCATTCCAACAGCTACATGGATACCCTGAAGTTAAAAAAGATATCAATGCAAACAGTAGTTCTATTTTTCTTATTTCATAGCTGCTGGGAAGGGAGACGGTAAATAGCATTTTTCACAACTGTAAAATACAAAAATAGCAAGCTGAAATATGTTGATGCTTCTTAGGCTTAGAACCTAAATAGTTTCAATCCTTCAATGAAAATATGATACAAAAACCGCATGAACAAATAAAGCACCGCCTGTACAGAAAGGTTACACTACAGCAGGCTATTCACGACATTGAAACTAAGACGTGAATTATTATTATTATTATTATTATTATTACTACTACTCCTTTAAATTTTATACACATTAAAACCATGACCAGGTGTTGGTCAATGACAGATTTAATGATAGACTTGTGACAGATTTCACGACCAAGTTAAACGACAGACTCAATATGTGTTACTAGGCCATCCTGTCCCACTGTTATCCCACCCACCCATGGATGCTCTTACTTTGAACCCAGCATAGATTTACGACAGAAAATTCATGTACTGAATTCTTCTTCTTAATGAATCCAGTGACTTGCAGGACATGACAGAAACAAAGATATGAGCTGTTATTTTAGATCAATTCGTACACTAAAAGCCCACGATCGTATCGAGCCTCACAACAGGACCTTACATGTCCCATACAGACTGCATGAAAACCTCTGGAAAATTATTAGTGCAGGAGCATCTACATTTTGCAGAACTGGAAAAAACAATTACTAGCAGCACAGAACACAAGAAGGATATGCACTGGTCCAGAAATAGAGCTATTTCTCCCAAAACTGGCAGAATCAATTCTCGATACACAGAACATCCAAGGGGTCAGATGCTTATTTCAATGGCTGTTCAGCTTACTTATCTTTTTGTTCTTGAAAACAGAGAGCAAAGACAATGCTTTCAGCATGGGCACCTTCTGATCTGCTGAATCTGTTCAGTCAACTTTCAGCTAGGACTTAACACAACTATATAAATGAAAAGGCTGACAACCAGGAGCTCATAGAGACCCTCCCATGCACACCCAGGCAAGAGCTCAGAGCTGCAGTGCTGCAAAACGAATAGCAGAAACCCCGTGCAGACAGCGCAATAAATTAAACACACGAGGCGATTATCGTCAGGACACTGATCCTCACTGCACCAAAGCGTGCCCTGTTTGCCACCAAATGATGAACATATACAGTAATTCTGTATAAAACCACTGACAGGCTCTTTAAAGTACCAGGAGCAAGCAAATGTGTAGTACCGGATTCCTCTCAGGGAGGGGGCACCGAAGGTCACGTCGCAAGGGCTACTTCAATTTCAGGCGCAAAGCTTAAATTCCCGACGGATCACCAAGGCCAGGGAGGCGGCCCGCTCGCCGCCCGCCTTCCCGCTGGCACCGTTTTCCCGGGGAGAACCGCGGAAGCCAGGGGGAATCCGAGGGCATCCACCCCGAAGGGTGATTGCGGGGGAAGCCCAGCCCGCTGAGCCCTCAGGTGTTTCGCGCCCTTGTTCGCCCGTCGCGCCGCGAGGGGGATGAGGATGAGAAGGAAGAGGAGAATGAAGAGGAAAAAGACGATGGGCGCAAGGTACCTGGCGGCGCTGCGAGGGGAGCTGCTGGTGCTGCGGGCGAGAGCTCGCCACCGCCTCAGGGACGCCCAGCCCGGGCGCAGCAGCGCGGCACAGGAGGAGGAAGCGAAAGAGAAGGCTGTGCTGGCCGCCGCCATTTCTGTCGGTTCCCACGGACGCAACTAAGGGACGAGGGGAGGAGCCGCGGCTACTGCCGGGACTGGGATCGCAGCCGGGCGGGCGCAGCTGAAGGACGGGATGAGCTGAGGGCAGGGCGGTGCTAAGACAAGGGCGGAGCTGAGGGCAGGGCGGTGCTGAGGGCAGGGCGGTGCTCAGGGACGGGGGGTGCTCAGGGCAGGGCGGAGCCGCCGGTCCACGTGACAGAGACATCGCGCCTCAGGGCACACCTACAGCCACGCGGGTGATGCCTTTGGTTCCCGTGAGCCGCAGATTTTACAGTAAAAAAAAATCTGGAAAAATTCCTCTCTGCCGAGTGGAAGAAGAAAACAAGTCGAAATCTGAAATAGCATATAAAAATCATGCCCAAATAATAAAGGCACCCTCACCAGCCTGCTGACAGTGGGTAAATTCCTTTACAAAGTTGGAAAAAGCTTTGGAAAACTGTGTCAGCTTAGTGAGGCTGCATGTTCTGCTATGGTCCTGGCAAAGGTTTTGATGAATTAGGTGTTTCCAAAGGGAACGTGGCTCAGATGGTTCTACAGACAGTGTGCATGCTGGTTTTTAATGGCTTGTCCTTCCTAAAATATTCTTATCAAATTATACACTAGATTAAAAAAAAAACAAACCCACAGTTAAATGTTTTTGATAAAATCTGCTATGCAAATCGTGACTGAAGAATTGTTCTACTTCAAAAATACCAATTATTTCCATCCTCTTGTCTATGCCAAACCATTCTTCAGCTGACTTTGGTTTTGATAGACCTACTCACTAGATGACTAGAAGGTTTGGGATGACACTCATTTGTAGACAATCCCCGCACATAACTTCACCCCAGCTCAGTCACATAGCTAAAAAAAAACCCTGGAAAAGGTATAAAGTCAGGTCACACTTTTCAATATGGTTTTCATGTTAAGAATTCAGCCAAGATGTTCTATTGCTGATGTTCTCTATATGAGACTCTCTAAGCTCATGACATTTTCTTTATTGAAAACGTGTGTATTTTCCCAAAGCCTTCTGAAAATTATGTGAATGAAGTGGAGTGTTTCTGGAAGTCAGAAAATGTTGGTCCACATGAAAGTGCAAATAAAAGTTAGAAAAATCTGGTAGGTCCCATGAACACAGCTTGGCAAAGAATAAATGGGCCTCTTAAAATCAAACCCATCTTCAAGGCATTTCTCTGGATCTGAATTTCTTTGCTTTTCCCGTAGTTTTTAAAAACTTCATTATCATAGTTATATTTTCCTTCCTTTCCAAACTGGACACTTGGCAACTTTAATTTGGATTTAATTAAAGATCAAAAGCATTTATAATACAATGGGGTCCTTTTTCTAGACCATAATTTGATGAGAATAATATTTTAGGAAGGACAAGCCATTAAAAACCAGCATGCACACTGTCTGTAGAACCATCTGAGCCACGTTCCCTTTGGAAACACCTAATTCATCAAAACCTTTGCCAGGACCATAGCAGAACATGCAGCCTCACTAAGCTGACACAGTTTTCCAAAGCTTTTTCCAACTTTGTAAAGGAATTTACCCACTGTCAGCAGGCTAGTGAGGGTGCCTTTATTGTTTTGCTTTTTTAATGTTTTTTTCCAGATTTCGACTTGTTTTCCTCTTCCACTCGGCAGAGAGGATTTTTTCCAGAATTTTTTAGTGTAAAATCTACCATCGAACACGACGGAAGGCACCAACATGCAAGTTGCAAGCAATTCCACGAGACTTCCCTCTGGGAAAACAAGAGGGTACAGGGGACAACGCTGGAAGGCATCGATGCTTGCCTGGGGAGCTCTGCCTGTGCCCACAACACATCGTGATGGGAACAGCAGCTCACGGGAACCAAAGGCTACAGCCGAAGCCCGTGTTTGGGCCATCACCTGCGTGGCTCCAGCTGATGCCCTGAGGCGCGATGACCCTGTCACGTCGACCGGCGGCTCCGCCCGTCCCTCAGCATCGCCCGTCCCTGAGCACCGCCCGTCCCTCAGCTCCGCCCTGCCCTCACAGCATCTCTCGCCTCTCAGGTCCGCCCTGCCCTCAGCACCGCCGTCCTGAGCATCCGCTGCTCTCAGCCTCTCCAATCCCTCAGCATCGCCCGTCCCTGAGCACCGCCCGTCCCTCAGCTCCGCCCTGCCCTCACAGCATCTCTCGCCTCTCAGGTCCGCCCTGCCCTCAGCACCGCCGTCCTGAGCATCCGCTGCTCTCAGCCTCTCCAATCCCTCAGCACCGCCCGTCCCTCAGGTCCGCCCGTCGCTGAACACCGCCCTTCTCTGAGCGCCGCACGTCCTCAGGATCTCCTGCCCTCAGCATCTCCCGCCCTCAACACCGGATGTCCCTCAGGTCCGCCCGTCCCTCAGCACCGCCCGTCCCTCAGCACCGCCCGTCCCTCAGCA
>VZRJ01000944.1:215372-289966 GCA_013397565.1 Ptilonorhynchus violaceus
GGGGGTGCGGGCGCCGGCGGGGCGGCCCCCTTTCCCGCCCGTGCTTTTATTCCCTGCCGGGAGCTGCCGGGGAATTTCCCGGAGTAGAGCTAGGGGGCAGTGCCTGACTGGGCTGCCCGCTCCTGTCCCTCGGGCCGGGATGGGCTAGACTGGACTGGAAGCCCCGTTGGCACTTTTCCACCGGCGGGTGTGTGGTGCTGAAGGAGCAGGACGGAGAGAGAAGAGCGGCTGCTCCTGGCATAGAGGCTCCTTCAGGTCTGGGAGCGAGGGAAGCATGGCATTGCACCGTCCCGAGGATCTCCCGGGGTCTGCTGGGACCCCATTCTCTGATATGTGCTGAGGCTTTTTTGTGGGGTTCTCCATTAGCTTTCAGGGTGCAGAGTGCTGAGCCAAAGGAGAGCTGGGGCTCTGGAGCTTGCCTTGCTCTCTAACCCCGTGCAACCACACGCTCTCCATCGGTGTGGATGGCTCCCCTGAGCACCCCTTTCTTCACCTGCCTTTTGAAAACTGCAGATCTGTTTTTCCTGCAGCTAGGAGACCCTCAGACTTCCACACCTACACTCCACTACTGCAAGCCTTCCATTCCACTCCTCTGCACACATAGGTCACTCTCTTTGTCTTCATTCCTGTCAAGGTATTTTGCTAACCTCTGTTATAAAGAAGTAAAAAAGCAGTTTTCTGTGAGCTTTTAAAGAAAAGGAGATGCAGTTTTTCTGAGCTTTATTTACACACAGGTTTAGTTCAGTTAGGGTCAAGACACTGTCTTCTCTAATAAGTTTTGGTAAGAAATATAATTTTGTGCGCCTTGTTGTTCGGTTTGTTTTTTGGTTTTCTTTGTAGCCGATCTCTTTCCTTCCACAGGTGCTAGTGAACATGAGTGGGGTTCAGCAAATCAAATTGTTCCAGGGTCAGGCTGCCATGTGTCTTGCCCCAGCTCCCTGAATGCCTTAGATTAGATTTACTGTCTGAAAACAAAAGTCAGGACCCAAAACAGATAAGATACAGCATCTAAAGCAGTCCTAGCAAGGCATTAAGTAGGTAGCAGGGTGGTGGGACACAAAGACTCATTCCTGAGCTTCATCATCTATGGTTCAGCTGGTTCAAAGAGCTGCTGGCTTAGTCCCTCGTGAGATCAGCCGTGCGGGAAGATTGTATGTGACAAGCAAATGGCGATTGCCCCATGTTATCAGGAAATATCTAATGACTAATTTGGGCCCCTTTCTCCTTGCAGCTTGGTAATGACATCTTTGGAAGCTGTTGGCTTTTAGCTTGGTCTTAAAAGGATCAGTTTAGGGGCAGCCACTAATTAGAAACCTTCCCTGGGATCCCTTGAGACCATGGGGGTGGAATCACCATTCCCTCCAGGTCATAGCCACACAAGCCTTGGACCTTGAGTTCCCGGTGTGGTTGCCCCAAGGAAGTGCCATGTTCTCTGCAGGAAGAATGATCTGCCCAGCTGTAGCAAACAGAGGCAATAAACAGGTACAGTGATGCACAGATAATCTGCCTCAGGTCGTTGCAACTGTTGTTAGCAGATCCAGATCTGAATGGATGTGGGGAGCAGATCTGTTGAGTAAGGAATTGTCACTCATGCACGGTCAGATTACGTGTTGTTCTCGGACAGTACACATGAGTAAGGACCGTTTGCGTGACAGCGCTTGGCTTTGTGCTTGGATGACTGCTCACAAGAACGGATCTGTCAGACTCATTCCACAGTGGTTACTGCTGAGGAAATTCCAGAAATCTCCTGGGGTCTGGAGTGTGAGACTGTTTTTAGACATGGAGCAGCAATGTGTGAAACTCTGCAGCCAGCTCTCCCTCAGAGGCATGTGCCAAGAAGGGCAGCAGTCAGAGAGGTCGTGGACGTGCTGCCATGCAGCAGACAGTGCAGAGCTTGGTCCTGTGAGTCACTAGTTGCACACAAAGGCCTGGAACAAGGGAAATGGGTACCTCTGGGACTATTTCAACATGCAAGACCATCTGCCTGAGCAAGGCTTTGTCCCTGAAGACTTCAGATCACTTCTAGCTCCTTTCTGTGGGAATGTGAGTAGGGTCTCTTCAACCCACACGACGGCAGCAAGTCTGAGCTGCAGAGGAACTCTCTTGAATTATACCCCTTCCCCTGTCTCCCTTCACTGCCTTTGGCACAATTCCTTTAGCAAGAAAGGAAAAGACGGAACAGATAGCATCACTTTAGGAAGCTGAGTTCTTCCCTGCCTGCTGCCATCTCTCTTTCATTATAGATAAGTTTGCTGTGCAATGACTGCAGGTGGTACAGACAGAATCATAGAAAGGTTTGGGTTGGAAGGGGACCTTGAAGATCACCTTGAATTGTTTAAATTAGTTATTGAGAGTGATGGTGTCAGTGTAGCTGGGACAGAACTCACCACAGTGTTTGTATTTGCCTCACCGAAGTTACCGTCCAAATCACCCACCTTGCCTGTGTTCTTTAGCAGCAGCTGCTGCAGACTCCGTGATTCTGTGATTCTATGAAATGCCTCAGTGTCCTTAGCGTGGGTCCGGGGTTACTGGGGCACAAAAAGCAGTCCCAATTTAGGCAGGCCCTGAGTAGGTGCATAAAGAGAATAATCCACATGGCACAATCCCCTTATCCTTTTAATTCATTACGTGCAGGAAGTGATTCGGTTGCTTTGTTGCAGGCTTTGGCTGTGTGCCTTTCCACAGCAGGTATTTATTTGGCTTGGCACCTGTAGTGGGAGCCATTCACTGACGGCAGGCCCAGGACAGCTAAAAGGCAATTAAACAAGAGATGTCTCATTTCAACAAGTAAGGACTTCTCCTAATTGCACGAGAATGACTTTGAAGGATGTGTCCCAGATACAAGTCTAAGGTAAACTTTTATCATGGCCTAGAAACCAACTAACGTGGCCAGCCTCTGAAGGAGCAGGCATATTTCCTCCAGGGATTGATTTGATTAGGAATGATTTGTGCTCTGACCTATAAAGTCACTGCTACCTACTACTATCTAAAGTCAGAGGTATATACTGCTGATAGCCTCTCATGTTTATTATGTTACCTTTTTACCTATACCAGTATGTTTCATAATATTCCCTGGCTATGACCGACTGCTGTTCCCTAACACCTATGACTCCTCCTGTGGATCCAGCTCTATCATGAAGAACAAACATATTTGCTGGAGATTGTAGCCAAATTTCAAGCTACAGTTTTGTGCAAAGTATGTTTTATGTCTATCGGATTTTTTATTTCCTTTAACTTCCCTGTGTGTTTCTCAAGTTTTGAACAGTTTCCAGTCCATATGCCCTTGAAAACACTATCTGAAGATGTAAGAAATAGGAGTGTCCTGTGGTTCAGTTTGTGTCATGAAGGATCCCAACTCTGTTTTGCGAACTGCATCACGGCACACACTGTTGTGTGCTCATTTCTGTAATGCGTTTTGAGATGTGAAAATATGCATTTAAAATCATCATCTATAACAAACGATGCTCAGTATTTTCCTGCCTGCCTTCCTGCATCTTCACCTAATTTGAGCATTCTGGAGTCCTTAGGTCTGTCTGTTTCCCCTGCACAGAGTTAGAGGTTCTTTACCTGTGCCCCCTGCTGAGAATCAGAACGTGAATACATACACTGTTGATAGCTAAAAGGAATGTGCTTCTATTACTCAAGCATTACCTCGGCAAATAGAAAGGGTTGGCTCAGAAATCAAGGTGTTTGGCAATCATTTCTCCGTTTTTCAGTCTCAAGTGCTAACTCACCTTTTCTGAGATTGCTGATGGGACTGTAGTTACTGCCACACTGTCACCTCACTTTGAGGGACTCCTGGACATACAACCGTTTCCAAAAGTGCATAAATTGGCTGGCTGGTGGTGGACTCTGGTATTTTACACTTAACATATAAGGGCAGGAGGGGCTTTATTTTGAGTTCAGGAGCCACATGTTTAAGCAATTTGTTCCTGCCTCTGCTGAAGGGGAAGAATCTCCAGGCTTTTTAGTGGCAAGGATGATCCTGGATAAAGATTACAACTGGGTGACTCCTTCCACCCCCACATAGCTGTTCAGTTAATAAGACTTTGAGGTCGTCACAGCTTCTGAAAGGCAGAAAGAGCTCCTCTTGGCCCTACCAACGGCTGAAAATGCTCTTTGTCTTATGAACTGCCAGCGGGCTTTTGCCCTTGGATCTGGGAAAACATCAGGAGCACCCCTTTTGTCAGAAGATGGAGCGGATCGCTTACTGCGGGCTATTAGGTCCTGCTTGTCTGCTGGAAGCAGACAGGTTTTCTGCTTGCTGGGGCACGTCTTGGTTGTATGGCTTGCACATTAATTCAGGTATAACTATACTGAATTCTGGCTCTAACGTCTGACAGCAGGACTTCAACTTTGCCAGTGCCTTGCACAGACATGATACAACATATCCTCTAACAGCTAAATGTTGTTCCCCTGGTATTATCCAAGCATGGGAGAAGGGACATAGAATTACCGATATGCTGCCAGTGTGCTGTTACCTTTTGGGTAACAATATTTTGTAGTGGTGGATAGAAATAGGTGGGGCTCCCCAGGGAGCATGACCAAAAGACTGATTTTAAAAACGTGGGTTTTTTTCCGATTTGAAAATGTAAACCCATGTTTTCAGTTTAAGCTGAACAGCTCAGGGCAGTAAAATACAGGTCTCATATCAAGACATTGTTAACTACGGTGAAGTCTTCGCTTCCCGTGGGCACCCCTCAAAGAAGCTGTGGAAACGATGTCCTCCCATCCTTATACTTTTAGCCTGATAACAGAGATTTCCCTCAACTTGAAAACGAGCTGTTTAGAAATAAATACATAAAAGTTTGTTCCACCTGCAAATAGTGGAACAGGAAATAGTGGGCAGTTTTCCACCTGCAAAAAGAAAATATGAGTCTCTTAAAAAAATGAGGTATTTATCTGATAAAAACCCAATCCAAGGCCCCAAAATCAACATCCTCCCCCCCGGATTAAGGCAATTTCAGTCCAACTAAATTTTGACATTCAGGGGAGGTGAGTAATTTTTGGGGATGTGCTTTGGATAGTTGTGGTCTTTTGGTTAAAGTGATGACATCAGTTGAGAAAACACTGACACGAGACAGCTGACCACAAGAAAATGGGCACACTCATTGGAATCATCACAAAATCTTTGAAGTCTTCTCTCATGACACCCAGACTTTATTCCTGTCTGTTACTTTCATTGGATGTGTTGCAATGAAGGAAAAATTAAGAAGTCATACTTGACTTACATCCTAGGAGATACTAAAGATGACATTTCAGGGAACTTTCTTACAGCTCTTTGAGTGCCATGGAGAGGTTCAGTCTTCAGCATATTTGGACTCTGTAGTAAAATGAATGGTGGTGTTCCTCGCAACAAAAAATGGCTGCTATTTGTTGAAAGGAAGGAAAAATGATGCTGATTAATTTGCTTAATTGTCGGTGAATTATCCAAAGTAGCCTACAAAACAGCAAGAGGGACATGTATCCTTTCGGCTTGTTATAGGGAGGTGTTTAGAGAAGGAGGTGTTTGGAGGAAACACATTGATAACATTTTTGATTAATGTCATCACCACTGGGGTTACTGTCCGTGGTTACCTTCCCCATTATCTTGTGTTTCTTTCTTTTTTATCTTCCTTTTTTAAAATTTCCAGATTGCCTGACTCCAAATCAATACACACAAGGTATAGGACTATGCCAAGACATCGTGCTAAAACTTAGGGCAACAAACATGAGCACAGCTTTCTTCTTTCTTGAAATTGCTAGGGAATGCTGATGTCAGAAATAAACTGAGGTGGCAGGAGAGGAAGCAAGCTAAGGGCATTCTCTAGAAAACAGGCTACTGAAAAAAAGCAATGTTTGATTTAATTGAAATTCATCATTTTTACCTTTGATTTTCTTCTAAACAGTGAAAATCCCCATAAAATGAAATTGATCAGGACATTGAAAAGAATTTCACTTAGCTCCAAATACTGTTTCACAGTGAGCTAAGATTAGTTTAATTTAGATGAAGTTTGCCACTAGCTTTCAGTATACACTTGCATTTGATAAAGTTATTGCTTTCTAATGAAGTTTTTTGGTTGGTTCGAATCCTCATTTTTCTAGGGCAGTACTCTTCCATCAGCAGACTTTCCATTTGGATGGCCCTGGCTGGTATTCCTGGTACACACCATTTGAAACAAATTGTACAGCGTACTTTTCATGCATTTTCTTCTTACTCTTTTTTTAATAGCCATTTTAGTATCAGAAGACATTGCATGCTCTCCATCCTTTCCTCCAAGCATGAATAGTATTGTGAGACTTTCTCAACAAGGAAATGACTGTAGCCTCTGGCTTGCCGATAGGTCTGATGTGCGCAGGTAGATTGTCAGCTCTTTCCCACCTTTCTTCCTCAATCAAGCCTCCTGCTGACTTTGGTGAAAGATTTGTGTATGCAAAAAACACTTGGGTTTTTCTTGGTGTTACCTAGGAGTGGATGAAGCTGCAGCGTTCAAGGTGAACCAGCTACAACAAAGCCTGTTTTCTTTGGCTCTTTTTGCTGAAAACGTGTTCATGGTGAGCAGTGCTTACGTAAATTGCTTCTCTTTCGCAGAATGACAGTCTTTGCTGTCAGAGGGAAAGTACCAAGCAGAGGAGAAAGCAGCAAATGAGGAGCTGATAGAATTTTGTCAACTGGGATTCAGTAAGTCAGCAAACATGTTTTTATTGGCTTGATTACTGGCCTGCTGCTGGCCCTGTCTGGCTCAGCAATGAGCCAGCTGGGTGACTGTGCATTCCGTTATTGGTTATTGATAAATCAAACACAAAACTTCCAAAACATCGGGTTTTTTGACAAGTCACTTGCTCTTCACCATTTGTATTGGGTGACTAAGTGCCTTTCACACAAAGATCTGACACCTGCATGGACCTCTTACTTTTCGGTAAGAGCAATGGGTGGCAGGCGGTGTTTCAAGTTCTGCTCTTCAGTCCTTTCCTGGGCTTGGTATATCTTGCTTCTCCTTGATTTTTTACTTTGTAAAAGCCTGACCCAAGGGAGAACTGAAGTCACTCATCTTTCACATGTGATCAATTACCTGCTGCTATAGCAGGTGGCCGTGCTTTCCTGAGTACTGTGAATAGCTGCTGGCTTTCAGTTAGAAAACCTTGCCTTTTAACTGCACTGTAACTCTTCCATCTCTGCTTGTGCTTTGCCCCCACACAGTGGCTCATTCCCGTACATTCGTATTCCTTCAAGAAGTTCTGCATCAAATAAAAAGAAGCCCACGTGATCCGTGCTGTCACTCGTGTGTTTGTCTCACTGTTCATGAAATCTGCCACCGGACGCTTTAGCACACACACTTCACATTGAAATGGTATTTCAAGCTTTTGCAATGTTATTGGCATTTCGGTTTTAGCACAACAGTTGAATTCTGATTCTCCTGAAACAGATTCTCCTCTGTTTGCAAACTTGAAAAAAGTGTGGCCTCGAAACAGAAGAGGGAAAGAAGAATTCTCGGTATTTTTTGAAGTCTCCTTATTTCTGTGCAAGCATGTAATACATGTCTTTAATAAAAGAGCCAGGCTAAGAGGGTGGGCTTATTCGTTTGCTCCTCTCACGAGCTATGGAGCTTTCGTCATTCTGGAAAATAATTTCAAGGAAAAAGCTAGAAATCATGAATCTTAGGAATGCAGTGTGAATGTTACTTCAGTGCATAAAATTGGGTTTGGAATTCTGGCATTTTGTAATAGCTGAGTCAGAAAAGCTGCTTAACTCTCCTCAAAAACTGAAGTCTCATTTGGAGGTAAGTCGATTAACTGGGTCCAAATGTGCTCTCAAAACAAGTCACTTGCCTAATGACCTCTTATTTCTATAGATTTTTATAAGGTTTCTATGTATGAAAAAGTTTCCTGCAAAAGATAAAAAGATTAGGCTTTCCCTGGTTTACCTGTGTTCTAGTAAGGAATAGGAGAAATCAACAGACTGATACTGGAGTTGCCAATGTGCACTTTGGAGGATGCAGTCTTACTTCACACTTGTGCTAGAGTCCCCGGCTGAATCCATGGAGATGGGATCTGGGAAACCTAATGCAACTCTTTTTTTTTCAAAAGAGCATTGATTGTGTTCCTCGTGAAGTTGAACTTCCATGGAATAAGGTCATTGGTACTATCAGAGGTTGACGCTTGTTAAAATAAATTATATTTGTTAATGATGAAAGCTTTCCAGCATAGCTATGTTGAAATCTGCCTGCAGCAGGTTGTAGAGAGATGTCACACTGCTGCCTGTTTAATGAAAGGGCAGAGGAAATAGTATCAGTGAGTCTAGTTATACCTATAACCTTCCAGATTCTTCGACACAAACAATCTCCCTTTCCAGAAATCCACAGGAATTGTGACAAAGTCTTCACGCTGACTGACACTAATGGTTATTATTGAAAGTAATTTAACTGCAGGTAATATTAAAGTCAATTTTCATGGCAGTTTTCAACAACAGAGATCTCAGGCTAATTTTTATAGGTGGAAAAATTCTTGTTTCACTTGTGCACACAGAAACAAAATGCCTATTTGCTGACCCCAAAATCTCCAAGGCAGTTTGTGTAATTTCCAAAGGATCCATTTCCTGTAGGGGTGCTTATGATATTTTGTTATAAACAAGATTAAATGCTTGAAACAAGCCTGCAATATAAAGTCAGTCCTATGTGTAATTTTTCTGGGAGAAATGGGATTTTCCCATATTATGTGATAAGAACATTAGAAATGCAATAATTTTAGAATGGGAAGCAGTACATAATCAAAAGCAAGTAAAGCATGGATCATGCGTTTGTCACCTAACACAAAACCAGGATGTTTATGTTAGCCAATATTTTGTTTATATTAGTCAATATTCAGCACAGGCAGAGAAGTTGAGGCCAAAAACCTAATGTTTGCATTCTCAGTTCCTCTAAGAAAGAGTTAGAAGTATATTTCAGGGACTTTCCAGTATTTCTTTCAATGACTTCCTCTATAGTTTGCGGTGTTTGTACATTAGAGAAATATGTTATTACGAGGACAGTAACAATGGAAACTCGAGGGGACAAATTACAGTTCTTGATACAAGAACAGAACTCCAGCAACCAGGTACGGGAGGGGGAGCTTGAGGATAAGGAAATGACACGAGCTCATAGCTTGGTTGGTTGGTAGCTGCTGCTCTTCTTGCCCCCCAAGTGAACCTGTTGGTGAAAGAAGGAAAGAGAAGTGGTTTGAAAGGAAGGTGAAGTAAGGGACCAAGAGAGTAGTGGAGGACAGAAAGGACATGTAAACAGCTCTGCTACATTTCATTGTGGGGAGGACAGTGACGTGAAAGGAAGGTGAGGAATGCACACGGCAGCTGTAAAGTGGAATGGTCTTCTGACAGTCTTGTAGAAAGACAGTTTAGATGCTAAATAAAGTGGCCAAGGGGAGCTGCAGCTTTCTTCAGATTGGGAAAAGGAGGAGATGGACAAGAACAGGTAGTTAGGTGCAGTGAAATCTCAGGATCCATCTTTTCATTGTGGTGCAAATGTCCCGACTCTTAACCACTCCCTGGGCAGCTTCCTGGTACGACGCACAGACGCGCACCCGTATGCACACACAGAGGCTTTCTGCATAGTCCACATGTTTCCAAAGGGCGAGGTTTTCCCCGGTGGCTTCTGCATGGCCTGATCCCTGGAGGGCCAGGGGACACATTGTTTAGAGTTCAAGTGGCAGAACTCCTCAAACCGATGCCAAAATAACAAGGGTCAAGGGGAGGACCAGCATCAGTCTTGCTGAGAAGGGTCTTCAAAAAGAAGCAAGCCAGATACAGCTCTCTTATTTTAGGGTCACAAAGCTACCTGGCAAAATTCCTTCTTCTATTTTATTACAGATTGTAATATCTAGATTGTAGATAACAGTGACATAGAAGTGTGCGTCCCTCAAATAGGCAGCAATGGGCTTTAAACCTGTGCCCTTTCTCTCTTGTTCCCTGTTTTGTTCCAGAAGATTTTTAAGATGGGCAGGCATCATGTGCTCAGCGTGCTGCATTTCAGGCATCAGAATAGGAAGCCGTTGTTACACCAGGACAAGTGCTTGCTGCTTGGGTACCCTAAGTAAAGGTCACAAATTCCCATTTTGATGGTCAAATAATGACCTTTTGTTGTAGTAAAGATTTACAACTCTGGGGCTGGTGTGGACACTAGCAGTGTTTAAGTATCTGGGTCTAAAACTCTCGTATCTGCAAGGTAGTTGCAGCCCACCAGTCCCCATGGATTTGGAACAGCCTGAAGAGGGGAGAGTGCACCATTTACCCTACCCTAAGGTTTTGTCAATGTAGTCAGGAGTGCCGGGTTACCATAATGGGAAGTTACGGTACCATGGACTTAAAAATTTTTACTCTGTTTCCAGAAATCAGGCTGGCAAAAACAAAGCACGCTTTCTAAATAAAGCAAAAAAGAATTTAAAACATCAAACAGACAACAAAGGGATTATTTATATAAAACTTTTAATAATACATTGATAGGAATAATTACACTCTTACAATCTAATTCTGCATATGTAAAATGCAGTTTTTTCCTTTAGCTGATGGAGTAGCTAATTAGGCATACAATCAACTACAGAGTAATGAGATTGTGAATATTTCTTCAGAAATGAATAATCGGAATGAAAAATCCAGTAGAAATGAAATAAATTATAATTGTTTTCTCTCTTACGTAGAAACTACTCAATAAATACATTTATAAAGACCACAGAAATCACAATAAATAAATACCAAATACAGTCTTACACATTCTGCAGGTTAGGCTTTTCAAGTCAGACATCAGAGCTCACAGTCTGGCCACAGGCTGACTGTGGTTCAGGAAGCTGTTGTTGACACAACATACTAGTGCACTCCAGGGGAGCAGGAGGGTTCACGAGTTTGCTGGTGAAATAGCAAAATTATCAGGCTTAGTGTACATAAGCTGTGCTGCCGGTGCATTGCACCTCACCGCTTATGTTTGGCTGAAGTGGCTGCCAAGGGTTCTCAATCTCCTTCAGCAAACCACTTTTCCTTCAGTGTCACGGACAGCGTGTCCCATGGACAACGCTGACCAGGGTGAAAGACTTCCTTAAATACACACAGTTAAATAAATAGATAAATAAATAAAACCATCCATAATTAACATAGTAACACTGACGCAGGAGGTGGAAGATGGTGCACTGCTTGAATGACGCTTTCCTCAAATTTCTCTTGATGGAGGAGCAGGAGCGGTTCCCAGATTTTTTCTGTCCTGGTGTTTCTTAGAGCGGCGAGTCAGAATTTTCTTGAGCCCTGTTGAGAGGTGAGGGAAGAGGATAATTTAAAAGAGGGTTCAAGACGGTTATCACTGCTTAGCATTGCACAAACAGTTAAGGATGAGGGGTCTCTCTTTCCAATTCCGTGTGCTATCTTGAAGCACAGGGAGAATAAAGTTGATGTTTCGAAAGCAATTACTGAAATCCCAGGGTGTGCATGTCTGGAGCTTCTGCAGTTGCTCACAGCAAGGACCCCACTAACTCAAAAACAGGAATTAAGTAAGGGGAAGATGATTTTTTTAAAGCCTTATTTTTCAAGGGGAGATAAACACTTCTGTGTTTCTCTCCCTGCAGATGGAGCTGCTGGTACTCAGAGGTTTAGTACTGACATATCAACTCGAGCAAGGAGCCTGCAGCACAGTCAGAAAAACTAAATCTATAAATAAGCAGAAATTTTCCCTGTTCTTTAAATCTGATTTAAAGAAAGAATGGGAAGGTATCACTAAGAAATCCTGCAAAATGGCCTTCACTGGGAGTTTTGTCACTCAACTGCCCAAATAGAGAGGGAATGAGACTTACCTGGCCAAAATTGCCTTCACAATCAGCTGCACCCAGGGAGCAGTGGGCTCCAAGCACACCTCTCTGCCATCCTTCAGAGTAGCTCTGCAAAACAGGGAACAAAGAAAAGTCAGGAAGCTACTACACGGATTTGTTTTACTCATAGAATGTAATCTTGCATTTGGAGATTAGATAGTATAAATTCATCCCAGCTACTCTAGGTTAGATTTGGCTGTTTAATTTTATGTGTTACACAACTGAGGAGACCAGAATCATCCAGAATGGTGTAAGTCTCTGTGTCTGCTCTCAAAGCAGTCACACATTCCCAAAAATCTTTCCCAATATATATGGATACTTGGTTAGGATTTGTTTACATTAGTAAAGTTTTCTTACACAATGATTGAAACCTCCAGTGGTGAAAAGATCTTTCAGCAGTATAAGGATTTTAACATTTTAGTCCCTTCTCTGTGCTATTCAGAACGGGTTAGGTTCATTGTTTCACTAAATCTGCTTGTGGGAGCTTAATTTTTCTCCTTGAGACTGCCTGCCTAATAAATGCAGGATTCAAACTACATCATTACCTTGTGTATTAAGAAATAACAAGTCCATGAAATTCACGTTCTACTACTAGAAATATTTAATATGTCCCGTAACAGACAAACAGTGATCAGTTCAGGAATATGTAAGGTCACAGAGACGGTGAAAAACAGGGTGTATCACTTAAAACCATCCGTCTCAAAATAATAACCAAATCTGGCTGCGTGAGGTCAGCATGCTGACTGTGGTACTCGTGGAGCCTGAAAGCCCCGCAGCAGTGGCAGCAGGGTAGGAGAAGAGTAAGGAGCCTCTTGCAGAGCTACTTACATGACTTCAACATTCTTGCAGTGAGGGCCGCTCTGTGTCAGCTTCACATCTTGAATGGATTTCGGGGGAATGAACCTGGAATGAGTGGCTATGCATTGGCACCGGAGCTCGGTTCCCATCCTTGCCAGGGTCCTACCTGTGAGCAGAAAAGGCAGATCGGGTTTGACGGGTGGTCTTACGGTCAATATACTGGACGTAAAGCACAGCCGCCCTATTGTAACAACATTCTTAGTTAAAATATTGCATTTGTCCAAGATGCCTAAATCCTCATGTAATAGGGAGGGTTGCTTATCTGTTTCAGAGAAGCTGATGCCCAAGCACATTGGAAACTAAATTAAGAAATCTTTTATAAAATGAACCCACATATTCTATGGTCGCTTGTACTGACTCCACTGCACAGTTAATTGCATTGTTTTAATATCTGGATCAAGAAACTTGGCTGCTCTGCAGGAGGCAGAGCCCTACACTTGCTCGTTAATTGGAGGCTTGCCCATGTTTCTGTGTTCATGTTTTTTTCCAAGTGTATTACTTGCTTGAGGCAGCATGGTCACTAAGTAACAAATACAACATGATACACTGTTCTTTGCGTGGGAAGGGGGAGAAACATTAAAGCAATTCAGAAGAAAAATCTGTCTCTGGCCATGGACGAACCTGTCTCTAGACACCCGCACTTCAAATGAAACATAGGAAAAAAGCAAATGCAAGTTGCATCCTTAAAATATTTCCCACAAGAGGTCAGCAACTCTTCAGTCCAAGGGCTACATGGTAGGTTTCTGACTGAAGAGAGGTGCTGAAAATCCCTCAAAAGAAACTAATTTACTGAGACAAATAGAAAGCTGCTCTGCACGGACAATCATCTCGGTAGATGCCTGGGCGAAACTACAGCCAAGGGGACTTTGGGAAGCCTTACTTACCTTGAGACACAGCTGCTGAGATCAGGAAGAGAGCCAGGACAGCCACGAGTTTGCCGTTCATGGTTGGACGGGAGTTTTTCGCTGGGTTGTTTAGGTCTGGTTCTGTGAGCTTGCGTCCCAGAGGATTGTTGATTCCTGCTGTGTGTGGGGATTGGTGATTCCTGCTTATATACTGTTTTGTGCCCATCCTGTGTGCTCTACTGCCATGAGGATTGCGTTAGAGGAATTTCTGAGATGTAGTAAAAATGAGTCACATGACTTTCGAAACTTCTTCCTAGATGACGAGGAATTATTCTGCAAATAATAATATCGTATATTAATTTACTTAAAATACCTATAGTAGTCACACATTCTAATTTTTTTTTGTAGACTTTTGTAGACTTTCATGCTCTTTCTAAAGCACATCCCTATTTAAGAATATAACTTTAAGATGGTTTCAGTTACATTTATGTTACCACTTTTTATTCTTTTCTTCAGGGTTATAACTGCTCTTTGTAGACATGTCAGGTCTATACTTGAGATTCTGGATTTCTTATTCCCACTTCTGGTGACAGCTTCTACTTTCCTGATTCAAGCCACCAGAGTGGAATTCAGGCAGTGCTGAAATTACTGAGAAGCTTTTTTACTGAGTCAGGGTTTTACCTCAGCACTATTTTGATGTAAAGGATTTTCATTTCAGTTATTTTTTTTCTCTGTGCAACTGGCACATTGCAAAGTGAATTCATCACTAATTCTCTGTGTCTAGTAAGGAATTGAGGCTGCAGTATTTACAGCTTTCTGTGGGAAGCAGATATTGAATTCTGAATGGATTTGAAAATCATACCTGTACCTTTCATGTTACACATGTTAATGAAGGATAAACAGAGGAAGCTCTATATGCGAGCTAAACAGCATGACTTGCTTGAACACAACTCATTTTGTTTCCTTGGTAAGTCCAGACATTTTTAATAAGTCTTTTCTGAAATCTTTTTCAGTGACAGTAACCCTTGGTCTTAGCAAAGGGACATAACTCACACAAGAGTTATGGCACTGTGTAGACTTCTCTGTTACAGAACCTCGTTGCATGAATGCTGAGTGTTTATTTGCTGTGGCCGGTAGATAATAGCTTGCAAGGGAGACGATTCCAAGGCAAGATGGGCTCAAATGATGAACTTTTGCTTAAATTAAGATTTGTACTTTTAAATCCAGGTGGAATGTGTCTGATTAGGAGAAACCCTTCTGTTTCAGTGCCGTGAAAACACCACCCTTTTTATGTGATGACTTTTGGTGCTCGTCATCTTCAACCTCAAAGCTTTGTGTTACTGGGATCTGTGGATTGATAGAGGTACTTCTTCCCAGTTCTGGGGAGTTCATAAAACTCAGTCATCTTTAGCAGGTAAAGCATTTTAATTTATTTATAGTAAGAATTCAACAGTTTGGCCATAATTTATTATGTCATTAACTTGATAACAGGAACTTTGTGATGAAAATTCATTTGTTTCCCAATGACTATGTCATCTGTCCCAGGAAAATGTCCGGCAGCTTTGTCTCTCCTATCTCTCGCTGAGTATTGGGTTGACAAAAGATAGTGATTCTGACTCTTTGTGGTGCTGCTCCTTAGCTGTGTCTATTAGATAACTTCACTGAAAAATACATTTAGTTCTCTGAAGGTGTGAAACAGGAGAGGGTTTTTGCCAGGAACTTAAGGTTATGTTTTATTGCTTATGTTGTATTATGATGCATATGTTGTGTTATGTTAATGTGTGGTTTCACTGGCATCAGATTGTAGATGTTGGAGTTTTAACCAGTTTATTTGGAATGAGGTTTTGCTGATTTTTTTCTTTTGATTTCTCTCTGTGTGTCCACATTTGTATGAACAGAGGTTAATTAACATTTAATTAGAGATCCTACTTTGCTTAGTTACTATTTGCAGCCTTATTATATAATTTTGGTATGTGGAAATGTTACTAATACCTGAGGAAAAAAAAGAGAATTCCCCTTCAAATTCCCAGGTGAAACCAGTGAGTGCTTGTGCTCCTTAACTCCAGACTCGGCTATTTCCTGCATGTGGCAGTGACGGATCTGCAGAAATCCCCAGGGCAGAAGTGAAGCCAAGAGCCTGCTCCAGCTATGATTAGCCCTGCCCCTGAACTAAGAGTAAGTATCTGTCTAAAAAGAGCTGGATGTTTGTTAATGCGATGTAAATCCCCTATGTTTTCTGAGAGTTGGAACATCTCCTCTCCCTCCACTTTTTCACTGATGTTACGGTTTCACCAGGACTGTGTGGAGGGGGTGTAAGAGAGACAATAGAGGCATGAAAAGGTTGAGGCATGAGATCAAGCCCAAAGGCCAGGCACTCCTCAGCTGCGTTCCTGGGAGTGCCGTGTTTCGCCCAAGTTCTCCCTACATCCGTTCCACACTTTGCCCAGGATCTCATCCAGGCTTTTGCCATGGGAACTGCAAATCCATTATCAAATTTTGACAGCATGTTTTCCTGCCAACTACCGGGGATGACTTGTGCAAATGGAATTGCTGCTCCTTTTTAAAGGATCGCGTCACTGAGTGAGCTGATACCGCCATGAGCAGAGACCTTCCATGCTAAACCCTGTTAAAACCACGCTGGCAGTGAACAAAACAACACTTACACAATAGTCTGATTACTGAAAGACTGCTGAAAAGGAAGTAAATGCCTCCCTTGCCTGTGTTCTAAGGCAGGATATAGCTTGTGTTCTCCATGTTGCTTGCAGGATGGAAACTAGTGGTTTTTCATGACTCATCACCTTGTCTAATGAGCACAAAAGTCAAAAGGGTGTATTTTAGGATCTTGATTGGAATCCGTTACTCTTTGTATGCAGCAAAGGATGCCCCCACACAAGAGACACACTAAAGGGGATTCAGGTGTACTCCAGTGACCAAGATCATCACTAGGGATGTGGTAGAGCCAAGCTTCAGTCCCATATGGATTTGAGTCACTCCAGTTCCAGAGGAATGTTCCAGCTCCTGGGCTGATAAATTACTCTAAGAAAATTAAGAATCTGTCTTGTTTTAGACTCATTACAACCTCTCACTTGGGAAGTTGTGCGCACAAGACCCAGAGGCCCAGGAGGCAAAGCTTTTGCTGGAATGAGGGTTCAGCCTGCCTGTCAGCTCCTGCCTCCTGTGGGTCCTCTGTACCAGCTACTTTTGTTCCCCAGAGAAAAAAATGTCACTTTGTCTTCTGAAGCCACCTCCTTTTCCCTACAAAGGCGTTGGCATTCACCTGCCGTTCTACTTGAGCTGCAGAGAGCTGAAGGAACAAACAGAGGAGCTGGGAAATAATTGCTTCCGCTGCTCAGAATCTTGGCACAAATTTGCGCAAACACTTGTGGAAGTCTGCAGTGAGGCAGAGCTTAGGGAACAGATGCATAACAAGCAAAATGTCTGGGGTTTGACTTGCTATAGGAGGAAGTGATAGCAAGGAAAGGAGAAAGACTTAGGTCAGCTTGTGGGGTTTTTCAAATTTCAGTGTCTAAATATAGATGGTTATGTAGCCTCAGTCACATCACACCAAGTGCTGGACTTTCCTGAATCCCTCTGGAATCACAAAGTAGCAGTATAGCTTTTAAGTTGATTTGCCTTTTAATATAGGTATTTATAAAACAGTAGTATATTTCTATATTTATGTTACTGCGTATTTATTTTTGATATATATTTCAGCTCTGCTTGAAAAAATCAATTCTGTATTGTAGCTTCCACATAAAAAATTGTTGTGGGTTAAATGAAATGTTTAATTTGCTTCAACTTCATATGAAAAATTATTGAAAATATTAATATAAGGTATCTAGTAATATTAGAAATGATAGATTAATATTAATTTTAGTATTAACATAAAATACTAGCAAATATTAACAAATATCCATATTAAAAATAACATTTATCTATCTGGTATTAACAGCAGAGATAGTAAGTCCACCTAGAAAATTGCTGGGCACCAGCACCCGGGTTTTACCCGCACTATAAAGGCTGCATTTATTGCTTGCTTGCATTTGCCTCTCATGAGCTTGGCCGGAAGCATTTTCTGGCTATGCAAATAAGACCCAGAAGTGGCGGGAGGAAACATATGGTAAGTTTTAAGAAGTTAGTGCCAGGAACTTTTGATTAAGTTAGAAGTGGTCAGTGGCCATAACACACGTCACACGTTCATCTCTGACTCTTACAAGTGAGATCGTTCTGGCATAAAAACTGTAATATGTAAACTTGATGATCCATTGGATCTGGTGCTGCTGGACAGGTCAAATCTTCCTGCTCACCAAAACTTGGTGGCACAGCAGCAGGAAGGAACAGTGGATGTATTCAGTCCACTTATGGATTCAGATCTGAGTCCAGAGTTGCTTTGGTTAGAGGAGTGGTGGGGGTCAAACCTCAAACCCCACCTCCCACCCTGGGCCTCACAAGATTGAATTCCACAGGGCACTCATGGCATTTTTGAGTCCTCCATTACTCTCACCGTGCACCGGTGAGATGGTCTGATGACTGCTGCTAGAATCTGCGCTTCAGGGCTTTCTACCTCAGAAACTAGATTTATATGGCCAGCCATAAACAGTGTGTAGTAAATCAGTAATACAAAACGTCTTTTTGACTGTAGAAAGAAATTAACAATGAATTAAGGGGAATTGACACATTAAACCAATGTTTAGTCATGTAAGCTTTCCCCTGGACCCCAGAGAAACAACACAGAATAAATACGTAAACTGCAAAATCCTTTTGTAAAAGAAGAAATGTGGGCTATTTATAGTGTCAGATAGAACATGGTGCTAATAATACCAAGGTCATGGGTTTGACCCCTGTATTGGCCGTTCACTTACGAGTTGGACTCGATCCTTCTGAGTCTCTTCCAACTCAGACTAATCTAAGAACTAACATGAGAGAAAAAAAAATGGTCCAATACGTCCTGTTATATTAAAATAAATAATGTGTTCAGCAGAAATATGACTTCTAAACTTCTTTTGGTATATATGTATATATGTGTCTCTCTGCCTGCACTCTGCCTCTCTCTGCCTCTTCCCGTCTGTGAGTGGAAACTACAGCACAACAAACAGAAGACAGATGCTGTAGTGTCTCTATTTTTAGGTGCTCCCTTCTGAAAGGCATGAACTCATAGTCTTTACCCCGAGGCTGGCAGTGACTCGGAAGTGTTGATGAGCCTGGAGGTAGGGTAAGGTATCAGCCCGTGCTTGCTTGCTTTCCCCTGTGCTGCAGGTACACCCGGTCACATACTCTTTAGCTAAAGCCACTTATAAACACCTTCCTTCCCTCATCTGATACTCCTATCATACACCTAGCATCATCCCAAGGTCTCTCTCCTACGTGCTAATGGTCAGCCTAGAATGTCTTATTTTTATAGGAGTTTTGTCATTTTTTCCTGTGTCAGTCACTTTGGCTACTTCCTCCAGGGAATTTCATCTGGTAGTTTGTGGCCTAATCAGCAAGTCTTCTGTATAGTTGAGCCTTGTTTTTTACATGGTAATTTAGCAGCATCAGAGTACTTCAATGCATGGCAAATGATCTTCTCAGACCACTTGTGGGACTGCCAAACCAAACAGGACCCCACACAAGGGGGTGTAGCAATCCGGGGATAATGTCCCTGTATAAATAAAAGCTGATCTTTCATTCTGCCCTTCATCTCTATGTCTTCACCCGTTATTTATCCATTTCCAAGACTTGTTTCTTAGCCTCATTATTTCTAATGTTCGGTGAGGGCTGTGAAGGGATTTCAGAAAGACTGTTTGACTCTACCTGTGAGACCTGCCACATCCATAGTTTTGTTGTCCCCTTCAAACAACTGTAACAAGTATGTGAGAGACAACTTCTGTCAAAGCTACACAGGTGCTTCCTTAGTATGTGTTTATCCATGTGTTTGCTAATTGTATCCATTCTGTTTCTGCTTTAAATAAGACCATGTAAGGGTAACTAATTTAATCTCCTTTATTCTGATCTTTACAGCACTAAAACACATTCATTAAGCTTGAACTCCTTGATCTATCACAGGCAGAACTTTAGAGATAGACACAGCAAAGGAAATGAGAGGAATCAGCAACCATCTCGGGGAAAGAAAAATAATCAACTGTAGTAATGTAGCTGAGGGGGCATTCTCATCAGCACGAGTTTCCTCTCTTCTCATATGCTTGCAGAAATCCAAGGTTTATTTTTCCTTGACTTTTCTCTGACTGGAGACTCAACATTGTCCCTGGCCCTGTAATTAGATAAAGTGAATTCAGAAATTCAGTAAAGAAACAATTACTATTAAAACAAGCTACAGGGAGAGCAATAAGTGCTCTCATTATGTATGTTGCAATAAGATAACTTAATAAGTGCTCTTATCATGTATTATGCTATCATAATAATCATTAATGACTTATTTTTACTGTATCAATCAATTGACATAAGTGCAAAGACAAAAAACCCCCAAAACTGTTCCTGCATGAACCGCTCCAACAGAAAGGACTTCTGTATGCCTGTGTGCAAAGTAGGGATTTGACTGTCCTTGTTTAGAGCAGTGGAAGTTCTTGGAAATGTCAGCTGCACATCTGAATTACACCCAGAAAGAGGAAGTGAGTCTTTGAGACCTTGATTTTTCAAAGTGTCAAACAGACAGGCAAAATGTGCTGCCTCTCGGCAGAACTTTAGGGGCATCATAGCCATGGCCTTTTGGGTGGTTTAACACACCAGCAAGGTATCAAAGGAAACTATTTTACTCCTCAGGCATGTAGAAATATTGCTTTAGAGAGAACTGATGGGAAGAATTCCTAATGCCTGAAGAGGATGAACATTTACATGCCAAGAATTTAAGTGTGCCTTCTAAAATGAGCTCTTAACTGGATGTGTTCTAGGAAAGAAAACAACTTACCTGGCCAGCAGAGCCTTTACAGTGAGCCGGATCCAGGGCGCAGTGGGTTCCAAGCACACTTCCCTGCCGTCTTTCAGCGTAGCTCTGCCGACAAAGAAGCAGAAGTTAAGGCCAGGTGTGTCCCTCCCACTCTCCTTATAGTTGGAAATTTCTCTTAGCCATTTGCCCACTAAGTAGATGAAGGACCTGTTTGGTTTTGTCTTATTTATTTGGGGTTTCTTATGAATGATGTCAATACACGTATTTATGCTGTAATCTTACAATGAACCTAATGATTTTTCTATATGGTTTCAGTCCTCTGTCTGGTCATAGTTGAGCAGATCTTTCAGGAACTTCATTATCTTGAAAAGTATTTTTTTTTAAACCAAACCTGCTTAAATTACCAGTTCCCAGTGAGGTGGAACTGAATGCCGTGCAGTGCTACACAGAGGGTACGATTGTACAACCATTATTTGCTTAAGAAACCATAGTGAAAGCATAAAAACCTGACAGAGCCCTTCTGTTTACTGACTGAGTTGCTCCAGTTCATCTGACTAGTTCCAGGAGTGGTTCTAAATGAAGCTTACTGTATCTTTATTTTTTACCCACGTGGAATGCAATCCAAATTCCACATTCCTCATACAGGGAAATGCTCCATGTGCAATTCTGATGCAGGGAATAACTTGTGGCCTTTCAAACTTTGCCACATGCAGGCCAAGTCAGAGGAAATTGTTTTAGTTCGTGCCAAGAGGATCAAGTTTGTATCTTTGATTGATTCCTTATTGTTTAAATAATTAATTGTGCCCTGAATGTGTTGTGGGGATCTGATTCTCTCCTCTGATGTTGGTCATAAGTAAGATAACAGCAAAGAGAGATATAAAATCCTGTCTGGAAGCTTCTTATAACATTGACTGGGAATTCGCTTATTCCTTCGGATAGAAGGCCTCATTCCTGATGCTTGATGTCTATGAGGCTTTGCAAGGGAAGTATGCTTCCACTCGAAGTACGTAAGTAAATAGGGTGATAAATGCCAAGTCGGTTCCTCCCGTTGCAAGCAAGATGCTATTTAGCAAAAGTGCTCACATGATTTCCACATGTTTGCAGTGAGGTCCTCTTTGGCTTAATCTCACATCCTGAATAGTCTTGGGAGGGATGAACTTGGAATGAGTGCTTATGCACTGGCATTGAGAGCCTGTTTTATCTGTCCTCTCCAGCGCCTTACCTGCGGAACAAAACTCAGTTATGTCTAGGTACGTGAACAGTTTCTTTATTTGCTCCCCTGAAGCAAACTCTGTTCCCTCCTGTAGTCTCATTCCTGTTCCTCAGACACTGATTTGGTGGATACTGAGTTAAAGTAACTCTATCTGCACAACAGCTGCGTTTTCAGAGCTGCTGGTGTGCGGGTGCATTTGAATTTAAACTTGGATTACTAAGTGAAAATACTTACGTGTTTTCATCGTGCCTTTGTGCCCGGCCAGATTCTACACCTAAATTGCATAACTTGAACAAAGTAGGTTAATGTCATTAACTGCGTACACATATTGTTTATTAGTTTCTGCCATGATCATCTGCTCATGTTCTTTATTCTTTCTTGCAAGTGGGACGATTCTTACTCTATTATCAACCTGCCTACCAAGAATAAAATCGCAAATAGGATAAAACTGTAATTTGGAAAAGAAGAGATATATGGACATATTTAGGAAGAAAGGTCCTGTTTTAATTCAAATGCTTCTTAAAATCTAGAGTCAAGCATATATCATGGCATAGGAATAAACTAATTTGCTGACAGAAGCATATTTTACTCCTGCAAACATCCACAGCATCATAACAGGTACAACTGATCCTTTTACTTCTGAATGACAGTTTATTGAGGATGCACATTTCTTGCAAAAAGTCATTGTGGACATAGTGTAAGTCCACTTGCATTGGCACGTGTATACTTATTAATTGGTTACGTGAGTTTTAAGAAATAATTTTCTTACCTTCTGACCCCACCATCGAGAGCAAGTAGAGAACCAAAGCAACAGCCACAGATTTGCCATCCATTGCTGTGCACCTTTTCTTCTTGACAGAGGTCCCGCTCTGGTACTATTTCCCGTCGAGTTTTATACCTGAAAGGTGCACTCCCATCAGCCGGAGGGCCGAGAGGTGGGTTCTGCACATGCAGGTTTCCTAACACCTGAGAGTGTTGCATAAGAAATCCAAACCTCTGCAGTCCATTCAGTGGCACTTCAAACTTCCCTAGCTTTTGCAGCTGTATATTTTCAGTTATTTCTTTAAATTGGTATTGTTATCCATGACTTTCTGTTTGCACTTCTTCGTGGGATATTAGCTTTAGCCAACAATGCTGAGCTTGCATGTGGAAGTCAATACGACATTATCAGACATCCCCCGAGCCAAAATAAAGGGACTTTTTTTTCCCCCTCTCTGAATATAGAATTTCTGTTCAGCTCTTTGCATCCATGTTTAAATGCCTTGTGCAAAAACATCTACCCAACATAATTACAGGAACTTTTCATCCCAGTCTTACACACTGTATTTTGATATGAATCTGATGGAGTTATTTAGCCAGTGTTTTATGAGGGCAAAACATAACTAGTTGCTCTTGTTCTCTGAAAGGATTTTGTCACTTTCAGTTTGGCTACAGGGATTTAGATGCTTTGTTCTGTGCTGAAAAGCTTCTCTAGCCACTGAGCAGGAAACGATGAGCTTAAAATGACTGAGGCATTGTCACCAAAGTCACTTAAGCTCTTCTGAGATTTCCATCTGTTCAGAATGTGAAAGGAGAAAGTATCTGGCAGTAAGGGTTGTAATGATACCTGTTTAAAATAAACACTTAGGAAGTCGCTTGTTTTTCTTTCTAACCTCGTGCATTTAGGATAATCACAGGTGTTTAAAACAGCAGATAAACACACGTCATAAGTGACTTGTACCAACACAGAGGAACAGCCCAGTCTGACAAAGGTAGACCCTGAGTCAGAAGAGCTGCAATGCTTCCCTTAGCAGTCTCCAAGAGCACTGAAGCACATTTTTGGAAGCATGAGAGTGGTTGTTGTGCTTCTAAGAGAGGTATTCCATGACTACACACAGACCAGAGACGTGATGTGTTGTCATTTCTACCCTTGGAATCACGTCTGACCAATGAGCCTACGGAGGAGGAAGGGATGCGGTTCAGCTGCAGTGCAGATGCCCTGCCTGGGGTCCTGCAAGTGCAGCCATTGCTGACATTTTGGACAGAAGGACTGATGAGAAGAGCTCTTCCTTGGCCGTGGTTCAGCTCCCAATAACTTGCCTGGGATTTTGCTGGTGACAAAGGTTACGTGTGTCTATATTACACTAAAACCAGAGCCAGTCCTTTAGGATACACTCATGTATTTATGGCTGTGCAGACCAAGTGGTTCTTCCCTACCTCTCCCTACTCTTGGCTGATACTCGTGACATCCTTATCTCCAAAGGCAGCTTGTAAAAATCCCTCGGGAAACAGGAAGGCTTAGAGTTGTAAGACAAGTCTGAACAAAACCTGTCTCCTTGAGAAACTTTGGCTGCTTCCCATTCTGAGGTCTAGCAGGCTGTGCAATGCAGTGCCGTGGGACAGGGGCAAATATGGGGACAGGGAGCAAAGTGTGGTCAGAATAGTTGTCCTCTTGCACAAGAGCTTGCTCAAACACTGCAAAAAACTCCCTTTATGTCTTGCACCATGAGCAAACACAAGCTGATTGTGCAGAATATGGAGTGGCTCCTTGTTGGAAAAGGCCGAACCTAAACAAATATCAAAACGTTTGCTCAACTTTCCCGTTTCTCAAGTGTTCACTGCTCGAATTTCAACATTCCTCTGTAAATTGCTGTGCTGCAGGTAGATATGAGGCCATACAATGGGAGCTCTGTTTCTTAGGATTTTCCCTAATGTAGTCCTCCCTCCTCATTGGAATTAGGGAGGATGCTCAGTGACTTCCTGAATGTTTATCAGATTTCCGTGTTTATGTAAGTTAATGAAAATCTTTGTTCATTGCCATGTTCTCAGCTGCCATGCTGTCAGAGAACCACACTGCTATGGCCTTGCAATTTCTGTGACTAACCTAATTACTATCTGGGAATTTTATCATCCAGACTTCTGAAAACACTGAGCCTGACAAGAAAAGAGGAAGAAAGTAGGTAACTTTCATAATTCCTCTGATTGTAAACTATCTACACTTTCCAGAGGCAACAATTTGCTGGTTTAGGTAGCTGCCCCCCATAATTCATAGACTCTTTGCCCTTCTGGGAACCCATTGTGTGATACAAACTGAAAGAAAATGCTTCCTCTTTTTTTCAGTTCTCTATTTCAATAAGAAAATTAATAACAAATAATATCGAAGCGAAAACATTTCAACAAGTATTTATTAGGTACATAAACATAAATATCTTCCATAAATAAATAAATAAACAATTACATTTGTATGCAAAACCCTCGACATATGCAATAAATAAATAAATATAAATAATTCTATAAATAATTCTATAAATAAATGAAGTGCTTTTTTGTAGGCAAAAGCTGGCCTTAAAATATATGTTTATACCTTCATAACACTAATTCACAATAAATAATTTCTTGAGAACGATGGCACAAAACCTGATGTATCAGAGTTTCGAGATCCTAATGCTGCAAGCTCCCCTCTTCAGCCAGTAGCCCACTCTGGGTGGCAGTGACCCAGGTAGAGTTGATGTTGCCTGTCCATGCTTTGCTAGGGAGAAATTGTTGCTGGTCTTTTCCTAAACTGTTAGCAAAAAGGGAAGGAGTCACTCTGCTGAGCATGCGCTGCACCGTTCCAGCTCTGTTTATCAAAAATCATTCCAGAATCTTTCCATATTCTTTCACAAGCCATTTTTTTTGCCATGTCGTTGTGGTGTCAGTGGTTTCTTTCCTACGTAATGAGACCTCCTTGTTGATGTTGTTGTCAACTAACTACAAACCAGGGAATACGTATTCTAGATGCTGTGAAAGTGTGAATGTAGGAGGCAGGAGGAGGTGAGCTGTCAGAAGCTGGGTGAGTGTCTTTCCTAGTTTTGCCTCGCTGGAAGACTTAGGACATTCTTCTTCTGTGTCTTAGGACACTGTCTCGGGTTTGGTGTTGGCCCTAGAAAGACAGAAGAAGGAAAAGGAGGCTGTTAAAAATCAACCATGGAACAGGTAAGACTTGCTGGCATCGGCTGAAATCCACCACTTTGTGCTTCTGTGCCCAAGCCCCTGAAAAACTGTAACTGAACCCTAGGGGCACTGGTACACTGACACGTTCCCAAAAGGATTCAATAGCAGTGAACTCCCATAGTTTGATGCTTCACTTGACAACAGAAGCCTGATTTTTTTCCCCCACTTATCTATATGCCATTAGCTTGAAAAACTGATTGCTGCTTTCTTCCACTGCAAGTGAGAGAAAACCAGCCAGTTACTGCCTGGATTTCCTGAGAAACTGTCCTGAGCAGTTTCTCAAAATGCTTGTGCCTTAGGGGAGATGAAGGTAAAACTCCCATGGATGTGTGGCACAGTAAGGCTTCAATAGCTAACGCTATAATTAAGGCTCAAAGCAATGACAGTGTTTGTCACAATTAGTGAACACAAAAGGTAAAAACTGCCTGAGGAGACAGAATTTTGGAGCACTTCACACCGTCCGTGTTTGGTAGCTCAGTTAAAATACTGGTTTTCAATAAGCTGTGTTTATTCGGGGGAAATGACTCACTTGTCCAGAATTGTCTTGATGATCAGCTTCACCCAGGGAGCACTGGGCTCCAGGCACACTTCTCTGCCATCTTTCAGGGTAGCTCTGCAACAGGGAAAAAGGAACGGAAAAGGGCTACTTAGTGAAATCTGAGGCAATGTCACTTTTCTCTCATAACATCGTTCCAGGAGTACACTGACATGTTCCCCTTTAAGCTGTATCAATTGAGCCTAACATAAAGGGATGTTTTAAACTGGTTTAGCATCTTCTCATATCTGTTTGTTTGATGCATTAAACCATTTGCAGGACTCTCCCTCTTTTCAAAACTGCTTCTTTTTTCCCCCAACTTGCTTTGCATTTGTGTCAGTCTTTAAATGAAGAGCTAAGTGTTTCCATCTTGTCTCAGGAATTGTACTGCCCAGTCCATAGGAACTTCGTTACTTACTGTAAAAGTTCTGGAATACGACCAGAATTCGTATGCTAATGGTAGTTTTTCCGTTGACTTGAGTAGAAGTGTGATCATAGTTTTGACCTAGCCCTTAAAACTGATGTTTTGATCACTTGCTCAGCATGGCTCCGTGCATTTAATTATCTCTTCACAAGCCAGTAGAATTCAGAGTTTTAGAAAGTTATGTCCTATCTGATGACTGTGAATTTAGGCAAAAATATTGCATGTGTTTAAAAAGTGGACACTGGCAAAGCAACACATAGTTCATAACACGTAGCACATCGTCTGTAGGAGCAGGGAGTGCTGCTGTTCTGCTTTCTCAGCAGCTGCTTCTGCCGGCCGCTCGCCCCGCTTGCACCATCCCGAGTGCAAAATCTGCTTCCTTCTTGTTAAGTAATCAGGAAGATTTTGCAAAACACTTACATGACTTCAACATTCTTGCAGTGAGGTCCGCTGGGGGTGAGGTTCACGTTTTGGATGAACTTGGGATGGATGAACCTGGAGTGGGTGCTTATGCACTGGCACCGGAGTTCAATGGCCGAGCGTGGCACGGCCTCACCTGGAAAATAAAAAAAGGTGGAGTGTTTCACTATTTTCACAGGAAGCACAACATGGGGGTTTTTTTGCTGACAGCATTAAGAGAGTTCTTTGCTGCACTGATAAGACAGCGCAGTATCTCCCCATCAGCATTGCTCTGGCCATTAGTCAGGAGAGCTTTAGGAAGGGTTTCTTTACCTCGCGTTCCGAGTGCTGAGAGCAGGAGCAGGAGCAGGACGGTAGCCACAGTCTTGCCCATCATGATGCAAGAGCGTCTTCCTCGTGTGGCCTGGGCCTGGTTCTGTGGTGGGGTGAGCTCCGGCAGATCCCGGGTGGCGAGTGCCTGTGCTCTGGGACTGGCCCTCTTTATATCCTGCCTGGGCCACCCTGGGCACTCTGGCATCAGGGGTGGGTCATGCCCTCGGAAACTCCGAACCTGCGAGATGCTGCTGTGCGGTGAGTCACAGGTGAGTGGGTAAGCCCCTTTCCCTTCATGACCACAAAATTACTTCTCATTAATAGAAAGCACTTCATGAAATAAAGACATAGAGAGTTGCCCTGTACTGAGCTGTGTGGAGCCTGCAGGGAGTTTGTAAATCTGTATTTCTTGGGATAATTTTATTCTGTACTTTTGTACTCCCTGTGACTTTCCACCACTGGTGGAAGGCATTTGCTCTGTGACTTTCCATCTCTGTGTCTTTGGACTTCAAAGGAACAAAGCATAGGGCCAGGTATGGATAAATTTAGGTTATTTTTCTCTGACTGACCGTGAAGGTCTCATAGATGTATATATGCCACACTGAATTCCACTTACTGTTACCATTTCTATCAGTGTCTGTAATTTACAAAGAGCCTTCGAGGATATGATCTGAACAGCAGCTGTTCCAGAAGCTATAGAATTAAGCACCTGGTTTTCCTGTCACTGTACAGCTTGAAGCGAATACATCTGGATTAGCTAACAGACAAACAGATAAACACTTAATTACAGCCCTTGCTTGTCAGACCTGAGGTCTGCCTAGGGATTGTCCTTTTCAACCGTGGCCATCAGCAGGTGTCTAGGAATGTGTAAGAAAAGATTAAGTGTCTTTGAGACTTATCCTTAGCAGTCTGAATCTGGTTTCATCTGCTGCCTCCTGATTCTTTTACAGGATAACAAGAAGTAGGTATTTAACTTTATCCCTGATTTCTACTAGTTTCATAATTCTGTAGGCCTTTATCACATTTCCAGGTCAATCTCTTTTTACAAAGTGTTGTCCTGTTGCCTGAAAGCAGCACAGTCTGGGTTGTTCGTTCCTATCTGAGGACTTTTTATTTCCCCCTCGCACGCTATTTCCATGCACAGCAAGCTGTTTACAGAAATGCAAGCCAGAGCATCAATGGAAATGTTTTCTGGCCTAGATATAAGGAAAAAATGGCAGGATGAATTGCATTGCCTGAGGAGTGTGGACTTATTTTCCAAATAAAACCAAGAAATTGTTATTCCTCTTGAATTTCACTAATAATTTTCAGTATCTCAAAGGTAAAATTATTCTTTCTGTACTCTATATGCAATGAAGCTTTTATCCTTTGTCTTCTTTGCGCAAAACCTTCTGCCTGTTGGGTTTTAAGGAAGTGTTATTTCTGCTTTCTTTGTCGAGACAGATCAGATGTTTGTGGCTCTGTGTGTTTCTACTCATTTATAAAGAAAGGGCTTAGGTGTTTTACGTTTATCAGAGATGACATAATAATTACAGTCTAACAAATCTTGATATGGAGCAGTGGGAACAACTGGCTACTGTTCTGGAGGCCATGCTTTGACTTGTAATTTAGGATGTAGAGAGCAGAGTGGTCAGGAGTAGTCTGCAAAAAACTCAGTCAACAAAGATAAAATCTCTCCTGTGGTTACAGAGAAAAGTCGGAGGAGATGAACTCTGACTGAAAAGGTCACATATTTTATTGTAAACCGTGTGATCTGGGCCAAAGAGAGGAGCTGCTCCTCCAGTGGACTTAAAAAGACCTTATTTTGGAGACATGAGGTGGGTGAAATAAGAGCTGCTGGATTTCTAGTGCACCCTCTCTGACTGAAGAGAGCCATTCTTAAGCCTTAAATATGAGTATCATAAACGATATCTGATAGCCTTGAGCTGTATAAACACTTTTTTGTCATAAGGGTCATAAATGCAGTTATTGGGAGGCTTCAACTTTCTTGGCATAACGGTGCCTTAACAGCTAGCAAGCGATAAGATTGCTGAGTACTGGTGAGCTTATCAGTATATGACACACAGGAAGGCAGACTGTCCTGCATCCAACTTTTGACACTGATGTATGGTAAAAAGGCCCTGCCCAAATCACATGGCAAACTGGTACGTGCTGGATTACTTCGAATCGATCTGGAGGTGCTACGGGAGGCATAAAATTCAATAATTCCACTAATCAAGGCTTCCACATCTGTTATGCTATAGAAAATAAAGGGCAGGAGAGAGGCTGAGGTACCCGAGAGAAAACATTGTGATTTCTCAGATCATTTTCTATGTGCTCCTGGCCAACCTTCTCTGACTTGTGAGTGCCCAGGAAATTTACATTTCCTTAATCTCACATGTGCAGCGAGGAATTTCCTTCCCCTGGGGAGCCACTTGCAGTGCCCCGTCCTCTTTTCCCTCAATGATTGTTCACCGCTATCTTTGGAAATCTTGCCTCATGCCTGGCATTTTACATCCAAACATGTAAAAGATGATGTAAAAATTGCTGAGCAGCTGAGTCAGCCCATGTGACCTGCTGGGGTTTTTTCAGAGAATATTAGGTTCAACAGGAAAAGGTAGTCCTGTTCGAGCTTTAGATTTCCTTCAGGCAAATTCTTCCTCCTAATTTCTCGCACTTCCATGACATTGTATGCAGAATCTCTCCATACTTTTGACCTGCAATAGGAAAATATCCCAACTTCTTTCTGTTTTTTTTCCTGGCAGTCAGGGTCTTTCGTGTCATTTGTGTTTTGGTGGTGAGATGGTCTCTACTGTGAACCTTCCCTGAGGCAAGTTGGCTGACTTGAGAGGGCCAAACAGAGAACTTAATTATAGGTACAAATGCCATAACTATATGTCTTTTCCCCCTAACTATTCCTTGATTAGATATCAACAAACCCCCCAAGATTTCGAGTTTGCCAACTGTCACACAATGACTTTTATATGGAAAATGTAGAATGAAGGGCTGTAATTAGAAATGCAACCGTGAGATCCACGTTTAGTATCTGTCTTCTGATGACCTGCAGCAGTGTCTGGTCAGCCCTGTCCAAAAATACTAATTCACTTTTGTTTAGTTAACGTGCAATTCTGCAAGCCTAACTTGTTTTGCTGAGCCCTCCTTCTCAGGAAAGACTCACTGAAATTTGTGTGGCTGCCTCCTCCCCTCTTCCCAAAGCTGCTTGTGTTTGATATTTACCCCCATTAACAAGTGTGGAAACGGCATTTGTTCATTTTCAGAAGTGCTAGATATGGAGTGGAGAGTCTTTGCCAAATCAGTCCTGCCCTGGGCAGGTGTTACAAAGGTCACTGTGCAAGTGCTTTAAGAAAGGAATATTAATTAGTCATGTAATTGCACAGTCTTCCCTGCTGTACCACAGCACTACTTCCTCACAGCGCAGGAGATGATGATCCCTATTCCTGTATTTTCCGTGCGGCCCGTGATTCTTGCTGCAGACAAACAGAGTTGCAACATCTGTGCTGGTGAATGTTTTTTTCCACCTGCCCTGCTGATGAGATCTCTGCTTTAGAGGCAGGAGAAGCGCTTTCGAGTTGTGGCTTGAGAGGACATGGCGCGTGGATGTCCCTGCTGCACAAGCCGGTGCTCCAGCAATACACAATTATATAACACACCTAAAACCATTGCTAGCACTTCTTTCTCTCTCTCCTGAATTTTCTGTTAGCCAGCTTGATTTCCCAGTGTTCCTCTTGCTGGCTGTTCTGGGTCCTAGTGCTGTGCATGTAATACTCCACGCTTGCAGCTGTAGATCTAAAATTCACTAATGGTGCTGCTGAGCTTTGCTTCAGCGGAGTCCTTGAGCTTCCAGCAGGACATTTCTGGTTGACTCAGAACTTGGTTCACGTTTTTCAGCGGTCTGAAGGAATCCAGAATTGCAGTCCTTCCCTTCTGTGCCCTTTAGCCAATACACAATACAACAAAAGCCATTAACTGATAGAGTTTGACGGAAAATATCTGCCTTTGTGTATTCCTGGGTTTTCCCCATGTATGTAATAACTGCATAGGAAATGAAATCATCTCCAGAAAGGGAAGTAGTATTGGAAAAAGAAGAAATGGACAGGAGGCTGCCCAAAGCATTGTCAGGATGTTCATGCTACTCAGCATGCAGAAACTTTTTCAAAGGATAAAGGTGACCACTTCGGTGTAATTGCATTAGTGGCACTTCTAAGAAAAAATTAATTGCAGTAGGATTACTCAGGGACTTTCCAGTATTGCAGCTGGTATCACCATGTATTGTCTCTCCTATTAAATTGATACCTTTTTTCATTAATCATCATAAGTAACTGAAAGCCTATTACAATACACCAACAAAAGAGTTACTCAGAAAAATATTTTTAGTGCGACAAAGCCAAGACTTCCAGGACTGAGCAGAAAGAATAAGGAAAGGACTGGAGAAGATACTTAGGAGTAGCACTTGCTCATTGTCCCTTCCTGACTCCCCAGCCTCACCTTTGCCAGCCTGTATCCCCTCAGCTGTCCCACAATTATGGGCCTGTGTTCTAGGTAGCCTTTACCTACGTGGGGGAGGAGGATAAAGTAGCGACAGCTTTTCCAAAGATATAGTATTTTCAAGAATTTAAGCAAAGTGGAATTAAAACCCCTGTGCCACACTCCACGGGCATTGCAATTCTAATCATCCACTTACTGGTGTAAATGAGGAATAAATTAAAATCAGTGGAGTCACGCTTCAGCACTGGATGTAAATCCAAAGAGAACAAGGTCCTGAGCTCAGAGGCAGTGAGATGGTGCAAAGCACAACAGCTGTGAGGAGACAAAGAGAGTGCATTGGCCTCAAATTCCTTGTGTAAATCATCAAGACATTTTGTATTTCCAAAGCTTTAGATGTCTGGAGGAAAGATCAGTTTGAACTGGAGATAGAGGGGCCCATGTGTATGCTTCTTGCCTGCACCTGAGAGAACAAAAGGTGAGGACAGAAAAACTTGGAGGGGAACAGCAGATGCATTTTATCCATGAGGGCCCATCTCCATTGTGAGGGAGGCTGGCTCCTCGTGGGACTGGTCATCACTGAGCACACTGTGTCTAAGTTTACATCGCGTGAAACCAAGACAGAGTTTCTAGCTCCTTCAACAACAACCTCTGACACTGGAGCTGAGGGAAAATGCTCCTGGAAAAGTGTCAAAACAGAACAAATACATCCTAAGGATTAGGCTGCTGGTGCTGGTAACTGCAGCAGAGTCCACTGATTGGATACTGCAGAACAGTGACCTGACTCCATGCTGGTAACAATTCCAGTACTCAGTACTCAGTACTGCTGGTTTATTTACAGGTTGAATATTTGCCCTGCTGAGTGCACGGTGTTGATTTCTGCAGATTAACAATCTGTGGTTGCTTGTTCTGCTCTATGTTAATTTTCAGTATTTGCTGTGGAAGAGATTGGTTTTCCCTTTTAATAGGGACAAACAAGGATTTGTGTTGCATCTGGGTATTGCACTTCTTCCTGCAGTTGTCACAGATGCTGGACAGAGGTTGGGAAGGTCAGCTGTTATGGGAACAGACCCCATGTCCTATCTCTTCCTACCCAGTCCTGCTCCTCAAGAAAAAAGAGCAAAGGCAACACCTCCAACATCTGCTTTTCCTGCTTGGGAACACTGTTCTGGAAGGTAGTGATTTTCAGGGAAATCAAACTCATTTTTCTTGTCACTAGATTTTCCTCTCCTTTCCTTCATTTCATGTTGTTTCATTCCCATATGAAATGGAAAACCCCAGGAAATAATTTACATTATAATAACTTGTTGGCAACTCCTGCCATAGAGAACTTCGACTCCAATGAATTTTGTAACACCGATCATAAGTTAGCAGCAGGTCAAATAAATGCTTCAGGTACGACCTGTTTGCCTTCTCCCACTTCTCACAGGTATGTAACAGCAAACCAGAATACTTGTGTGACAGGGAAAGTTTGGGAACTTGCACCTTGGGTTTTTTCCAAGCACTCACAGGTAGGTCTCCAGATCTTTAAAAGTCCAGTGGTACAAAGACAGAATTCATGTTGTTTTAAGCCTCTGTAGATTGCCTGTAGAATTGCAGCACTTTTGGAAAGCAACTCTATCTGTGTATAAAGTATTTCAGATTTTGTGAACTTGAAATTTAAAATACCATTGTTCAGCAGAGTAAATCTCTGTCTAACTATCTTGGTATTTATACACTGAATCCTATCTCCTCTGCACACTAACTTTCTAGTGAATTTGCAATTCACCCTTGTACTTTGGGGAAAAATGATGAAGCTAATCTTTAACTCTTCAAAAGAAAGTGACTGGACAGTCCAAAGTAGTGGTTTGTAATCACTTCCTACCCAGATCGGTGTTCTATATCTGAGGTAAATCCTCTCTCTGTACAACTGATTTATATCTGTGGGACTGATGTTTACCAAACCATCATCAACTGAGATCTGAGCTGACTTGGACAGTCACAGTTGGAACCGCAAGAGGGTTTATATCTTCAGCAATTCCTAAGGTGTGTCCTGAACTTTGAAAAGCCCTAATCTCCTTCTGCAATTCCCACCCTATGCTCTCTTCAGTATTAGGCTTCAGTGTTTGTCATTTCTGGGCTCGGATTCTCTTAATTTTAGAAGAAGTATTTGTCATTTGGATTCAACGAAAGATGTGGAAATTACTCGTGTATGCTGCTGTTTCTCCTACTTTCAGTTCAGAGCTAACTTCCTTTTGTAAGAAGTAATGTGATTAGAATACAGGAATTGATCCAGTTTTATTTGGCATAAACAGCTGCGTTGCTGTGCGACACAGACAATTAGTGGTCGATACCAAACTCAAACATCTGAATATTTAATGTAGATCAAGGATATAAACCCGCAGCAGGGAGTTTGATTTTCCCCAGCACCTTTTTCCTGAATGTCTGACAATACCTGTTTGTTAGGTCCAACCACTTGAGGTATCCAATCCCAGTACGGTTAATCAGGAAACCATGCATTATGAGCACAAGGCATGGAGGAGAATGTTTAGTCACCCACGGAAAACTGTATTCCTCCCCTATTCCGCTAAAGTGTACTACGTGGAGGCATTTGGCCGAGTCCTGTTCCACCAAATCCGGTAAGACTCTCACAGCACATTAACTCGGCGTCTCCAACTCTTCTCTTACTGCACAGGAGCTTTCTTGTTACTTTTGTGTGGAGTGCACATTTGGTGCTGATTGCACACGGAGTGTGATGAGTGGCAAAAGTCTTCATGAGCACAGCAGGCCTAGGGAAGCTCCTACAGCTCGGACACAAACGGTTTTCAGGCAATAGTGTCTTAAAGAATAATTACTGGGTCTGTACCAGTGGTGGTGCACAATTATTATAGTACATAAGGATTTGGTTTGCACTTTAGTGAGGAAGATGTGACAGTGGTTTTGATCAAGGAACAGTTACTAAACTAGAGTTTGAAAACAATTTCCTTCCAGCTAATGTTGTAAGATGAGCAGGATGTTCACTTGTTGACTTGAACGTCACTGTTCACCTTTCACACAAGTTCCTGAAGTACGTTATGGAGTTGTGAGAAAGGGAACAGCTACAGATCACACTTGAACTTGTAGCCTTTCTTATTATAAACTTTAAGTAATAAAGCTTCAGTTCTAAGGTATGGAATTGGAGAGGAAGTGGAAAATGAGTTCTGGAGTGTGTTTGTGCAACCTCATTGAAATTTTTAGCCTTTTATGTCCAGTTTCAAGATAGGCTCCATTTATCATCAAACTTTGAAGCCCTGAAATATACACTCAGAATGAAAAAGCTGCTGTATTCTTTGTTGCTCTGATGTAAACAATCTTGCCATGATGGACAGTCAGATCCTGTCCAAAGCTTTCTGTCACAGTAGTGTTTTTCGTCATGTACTTTCTTGATTGGGTGTTTTGTGATCCCTGTTCATGAAGCTGTGTGTCATGTCCTGAACTCATCCCAGAGCACTCTGAAAGAAATGCTTGTAATTCTCTATAAGCTGGTGTATGTCCTATCTTTTTCACAGCCCAGTCCAAAAGGAAATGACAGACATCAAGGTAATCATTTACCGAAATAAATTCCAGATGAAAAGCATGTGTCTGGAGAAGAAAGGCATCAGGGCAAACCAGTTTGATTTTTAAACACTTTTTTTGAGTACTTATATGATGTTTTGACAGCAAGAAGCATAAACCATGTGGCAGAAGTTCACATAATGAATTGCCTCCCTTCTGAAGATACTAAAAATCACATTTTATTCTTTAGGCAGAACACAGAGGCAAGTCGTATTGCACTATTGTGTGTTCCTCGGAATCCTCCTTTATTTGCTTGTCTTTATTTCTTCTCCAAATCAAAACCACTTCCCAATATGTAGCTGTTGTGCTCTTTAACAATGTTTTGGACAGATTAACCCAGAAAGGAACAGTGGTTCTCATCAATATGCAGTCAAAATGGGTTTTCAGTGGAAGACTTTTGGGACTGACTTTGAGACCTGGGAATAGGATGGACTGAGATTTCTGAGGTGCTCATCTTTACAGACAGTGTTTTTTCATTGCGCTGCTGGTCATTTTGCTTTTAGGGTGATTCTTCTTTTTTCGAGGGGGTCCATTTTATAATCTGACTCTATGACACTGATAATGAAATAACTGGTAAGATGATGCAAAAGCTGCACTGCAAAGGTAGGAGGAAGAGGCCAGGTCTGGGAAGAAATAAAAGCATCTTGGTGGCTTCCCCAAAACTGTGTGTCTCAATTAGTCTAACAGCGCAGCCTGGAAAATTATTTACTCTCATCCATTGCATGAAGCATCAGACACACTGTATTAGCTGGCAGATAATATCTAGGATTAGTGGGAATTGCTCCAAAGCCTTAATGAACTAAGGCACTATGAAGTTGAGTTACACAACACAGTGGAATTTCGAGGCGTAATGCCATTTCTATCAGAACTAAAGCCTTACTAACATACAGGACACTTCATTTTGTGACAAGTTCAGTCACGTTTGCTCTCCTTGCTAGCAGCAACCAGTGTAAAGTGTTGGATATCTCTAATAATATTCTGAATCCGTGAACCTCAGCAGCAGCCAGTGAGGGTATGAAGCACTCAGTGCCACTCAGGAAGCAGTCAGACCGTACCGGGGTAACTTCCAGTGCGCATCTTCTATCCCAGCTGCAGCATTACAGCTGGAGCGTGGTGCTGCATGTGACTGTGGTGGTACAGAGGGAGAACAAGCAGGCTGGAGGCACAGGAGCAGTTGTTGCCCCGGGTGAGTTGCTCACAGACGTGCCTTGTGTCTTTCACACTGTGAACGCATCTCCCTGGGCTGTTCACCTGTCAAAGGCTGGTACATTGCGCCTCTGCTCTTTTTCAGAGCCTCATCCTCAACCCCGTGAACCAGCCATCACTCATTTCAAAGTGATTCATTGTGGGGACATCCAAAGGCCATTTTCATGTCATTCTTGTACTTGGAGGCAGGAACTTGGTAATGAGTTCCAGCAAGACAATAAAATCCTCCCCGCATCATGTTGCAATGTCCTGGTATTGCAGTGTCTTCCCAGGAGCCCTGTGTGCGGCGTCACCTCTGCGCTACTGGCACGCACGCAAGGACACTGTCATTTTGAAAGGAACATGGTGGTCCCTCTTTCAGGAGAGCAGGGCACCATCCTCCCTGGGAGCAGGAATCAGCACTTCAAGGTTTCTGCCCAGTGGGAGTGCTTGTGCTCGGAGCAGGCAGCGTTTCACCACCGCTCAGTCCAAGTTCCCAGTGTAGCTCACTAGCGGGTTGAGAGTAAGCATCTTTCTGTGTGAGAGGATCAGTAAGCGGATGCATTAAATACTCTTTTTCTGCATAAACCCAGCAGGTAGCACACTTAGAAAAGTCAGGAACGGCAAAGAGTGCACATGCAGGGGGTCCAGCAGCACTTAGAAAATCTTACCAGATGGCATTTTAGAGCCCTTGGTGCAGGGCTTGCAGGGCAGGCTGTAGGACTCCAGCACCAGCAAACATCCCATTCTCCTGTTTTTGAGGAGTATTTGGAACAATGGACTCTTTACCTGCACTCGAGGTTTTGCACACTGCCTCAGCAAAAATGAATAATGGTAGTGGTGACTCAGCCCTGAAGTGCTCTGCACACTGTGCTAGTGCTGAGCCACAGCTCTCCGAAACGGGACAGAGCCTTTCCACACCCTGCAGCGCTCTTGCACAACCACTTGCTCGTGTACCGAGCGGTGAAGAAGAGCCCTGAATCACAAAGCTCAGATCTCAATGTGCATCTGAAGCTCCCACTCCCATGTGGGTGTTTAAACACGGAAATTTTATCTAAGGCTCAACCCAAGGATATGAAATCACTTTGTGATGTGCCTATTTTCTAGCTACTGTTACCTGGTCTGGAATGCGACGTTAACTTTCCACAGGCAAGTTAACAGTCTGGCCTTTCATATTTAAAGTCGTACCATTGAATAAATGGCCTGAATTTCACATTTTTGATTGCACTGGAAGTTGCTGGATATCTGTGAAAGCAATAATCAAGAGAATTTCAGTATTTTACTCTCCAAGTGCCCCTGTCAAAGCTGGGACCCATTAGGAATTTTCGGCTTAGGGCAAGTCCTTTGTGAAAGAAAATTATAAGGACAACCCAAGACAAATTCAGCAAATAAATTATATTTATTGCATGTACATGATATGGAAGATGGATAGATTCAGAGAAAAGGCAACCACACACCTAAAGCTAAAGCTCTGGAACCCCAGAGATTTCAGAGCAGCTCTTGGCTTTGGAGCAGAGGTTTGTGACTCTGGGATAGTCGACTAAGCCAGGATTTGCAAAGCTCTCATCAAAGATGAGGCTGTCATCCTCAGAGGTCCAGCCAGAGCAAATTAATTACAGCTGAGGATTGAAGTTTTATTTCTTTGTGCCTGACTTCTCCTCTACTAAATTCCGTGGCTGCACAGATGGAAGCCGCCTGTCTCCCAGGAGATTCTTTTGAGTTACTGAGACTGTCAGACTAATTCCTAGAGGTTCAGAAAAAGAAACACTAAAATATGCAGTATGGAGAAAAGTTAAAGTCCTTGAGAACTGCATGATTTTTATATATATATATATGTATATACACACACAAATACATTTAAAAAAAACAGAAGCAGAGGATTGCCATGGATTACAAGATTAAATAAGGATTTGGCACAATTCTCAAACAAAAGTAGTACAGGCCTTGGACAATGTAAGTGATGCTGAGCTTTCTTTTTTCAAAGGTAAGGTTTGGGAGTTACCCAACATACTTGAAAATATGGATTTAGAAGGCCTTTGAAAGAAACATCAACTTTATTTCGTATGTTTTGTGTGAAACAATACAAATTATGGGTACAAGCTTATCTTTAACATTTCAGGCACTTTAACCCTTTAAAAAGAAATCCTGTAAATCTGTAACTCAGGAAAACAGTGTCTTGCTTTCTTAATTTTTGGAACAGATCTGCCTTATAATCCTTTGGAAAGAATTCAAGCAATATATTTCACCTTCATTGCATTTCATAAACAAATAAACTATCACAGGAAAAAGGATTTGAGGTGGATTATCATTTTGCTCCACACCTCAGAGCCAGGAAATTCAGCCACAGGTGACACACTGGTTTCAACGCGGCCTATTTTGTTTTCGTAGTAGTGCCTGTTACAGACACCACCTGAAAGCTGAACTTCCTGCTTGAAGCTGACACAGGTCTCACTTTAATGAAGGATTTGCATGATTTATTTCTCTTCTGCATTATTTGACCTAACGCATTGTTGGGGATTGCAAGGGTCTTATTCACCCCACTGAAGTCACTGAGGTGATTTCCCTGTCCCACTTCCCACTTCTGTAATCTGATCATTTTCCCCCCATCTCACATGCATTAACAAGATCCCAGAAGTAAAAAACACTGTCCAGGCTTTGTGTTGGTATGTGATGCACTCCTTTCATGTGTGCGTCGTGCACCATTCTTTTGACTGCAGAGGTTTAATGGTGCTGGTTCAGAAGGCGTGAAACAGGCGAACGTAATAAGCGCCTGATCATTTAATGAGCATGAGAGTCCATGGGAATATTTTACCCCAAAATGTCCAAAATGAAGCATTAGATAACCAGACATAAGTAAGAAGGGGATGCTATAGCAGGGTACCCACTGAGAATGTTGCTTCTTCCAGCAGAACTGGATTCATAGCATCCACTTGAAAGCATATTTAGGTGTCTTCCCTGCTCTTACATGAATAACAATATTTAAATTTTTTTAAATTTATTGTCAATTGATATCAACATAATTTTTTACATCTTCAGTGAGAGAGCACCTAGGAAATACTACCAGAAGTCCATGCTCACGTTTGTAGCAAGTGGGAAAGTTACAGCAGGTGGATACTGGGGACCAGGAAGGACCAGCTCTCCCTAAGAGACTGGGAGCCAAGCACCCTGACCTAGCAGGCAGGGCAGGGACCTCGGTGCGCAGGCTCCTTCCCACAGAACCTGAGCAAGGACACCCTGGCAGGCCCAGAGAACACAGCCAGGTTCAAGCAAGAGCCTACCTCACCAGGAAAGTTCAGGGCAATGAGGCGAGTCCAAGGTCAAGCCGGGAAGCCAAGGGACAGGTCAGGCACCTGGATCAGTGCCATCCATGGCCAGGCAAACTCAAGGCTGAGGCTGAACACGACACAAGCACTCCTCCACCAAAGTTCAAAACCAGGAAACATGCCAAAGCCTGATCTTAAACGGGCTTCTGGGCCCATAGGCAAGAAGGGGTGCTTGGAGAGGCCCCAGGACTATGAAAAAAAATTTGCTAGAGGAGTTTGAGGAGGTCATTAAAGGATTTAGCTGGAAATACTTACTGAAAGAGGAAAAGACTCAACAGACTTTCCTCCTTCAGCTTCCTTCAGCTACAGACTACAAGTTCAGCTTGTAATACCTTCTGTGATCTTTCAGAAAGTCTTACTTCTTCCTAAATCTTCTCAACAGAAACAAAACTCAAATCTAAATAATTTCCGAACAGCAAAGGTAAAATACAGAGGTTTTCCTTCCAGTTATGGCACAGCAGAAAAACCTTTCTGAATCTCTTGGCTTTCCATCTTGAAATGATAGCTGACCTTTAGGACATATCCCTGATTTTTTAAAATTGTTTCCAATACATTCCTCAGTGTAAACAGGCTTTATTACTTTTCTCTGTGACTTTCCTTGCTCAGTGCCAGACACTGAACAATTTTAAATCCCAGGTGCTTGCTGTAGGCTTGATCTTCTGTCCCTTGGCAATGGTGGCAAAATTTCCCAGTGTGCTTCATGGTCCAGTTGTTGGCTACAAATGCCTTTGGTTTTCCTGAAAGCTTGGAAGCAGTGTGATTTTCAGAGTGAATCTTCTGTTCTTTCTGTAAGCCAGGTATATTTGAGTCTCAGGTACTGAAAATCATGTCAGCATTTGGAGAAATCGTTGTCCATGTGTGTCACCATTCCTTAGGTTTTTAACATTAATACTTTGGTCACTGATGGTGAAGTTTTGCACTAGATTTATTCATGCTCCCAAGTGAGAGGTGTAACACAGAGGCAGCTCTTTACTATTAACAACCATTGCACTTTTGTCTTCTGGGAAATTGCTTTTATTACTGTAGCAAAAAAAGAATGAAGAAGTGTTTCCTCCTGACATCATACACAATGAATATTAAGTGTTTTTCCACACATTTTGGTCTGGTATTCATTTTTGAAGAAGGAAGAATACACTAGCAAGACACATCAAGAACACCAGAAGCATTGTCAGTGAAATGCATGAGAAATGTATAAAAACACCTGAAATAAAATGCTTGCATCTTCTAGACACTTTGAACTGCGCATTTAAAGGCTTTCCCATTCATTTTAGGGTTCTGCCCCAAGAGTGTCCAAAGCTGGACTTGCATTCTTGAGGATTGCTTTTTACAGAAATAGAACAAACTGATGCCCATGTGACTTTCATAAATGATGACAAAGAGGTGCTCATGTTTTATTTTATGAGAAACAGATTAATTTCTGAATCTGCACTGGAAGTAACCCGCAGCAGCGAGTCCCTGCATGCACACAAAAACCACGCAGGAAATAGCAAGCTGCTGACTGGCTAACCGGGCCTTTTCTCTTGAGCACAAGTGCTGCATTGTCCTGTTAGTCTATTTTGAGGTTTGTGCTTGTAACGTTTTGTTGTGTGGGTTTCAGACACATCAGCCTGAACCCAGAAATTCTCAGGTTATCCCTTTGGGTCACAACCGGTCAGAAGCTTTACGGTTTTTAATGAGAGGTGCCACTCGGCAGCCTCGGTGCAAACAGTGTCCAACAGACAGGGAGAACGGCAGACACGATAAAAAATAGCATCTACACTTCCTGCAGGTGATCCAGTGCTGGAATGCCTCCCAATAGCAATATCTCAATTGCTTTAGATCCAGTCGATAGGATCCAGCCCTATTTATGTGGTCGATGTGTTTGATGGGAGAGGACACTGTTTCCGTGCAGTTCAAGAACTCATAAATGTGCAAGCTAAAAGAAAGAATATTTTCACAAGGGCAGAAGCAGTCTCTTGCCCTTAGGACAGAACCGGCTGGACTGCACATGTCCATTTCCTGTTTTGTCCAGGACCTGGAATTTTTGGTCCAGATTTTTTCCTTTAATAATATTTGGCTTTTTTAGGAATATTGGGATTTCTCTTTGCAAGTGCTTCACTAATATCTTCAAGCAAGCAGGAGCCCGTGGTATTGTTTAAGCTTCTTTGTCCAGGACCAGTTATCTTTTCTGTCACTAAACCATTGTAGAGTTTATAACCAAAACTGAATCTTTCATGCCCTTTTTCTGTTCTTATTTCTTGTGCAGGAAGGTATACCAATATCCCTGAGGAACGACTCCTTTTCTGTTTCGCAGCCACTCCTGCAGCCTCAGACCCAGCAGGGGCACCCCTTTGGCAGGGAGACACTGGTGTGGTTGCCCACCACCTGCTGTACAGTCTGCGAAAGGCAGCTGGACCTCTGTCCACCCGCCTCTCCTCCGCCTCGGGTCACTGCGGCGAAGTGCAGCACAATAAAATATCATTACAGTGTTTCCTAGGGCGGGCTAATTAGGAAGTCAAGTTCTTCCCCGCGCGAAGTATCTTTGGGCGAGGGGGTGTACAGCAGAGCGGGGCAGCAGTGCCCGCGCTTCGAACCTCCTTCGGCCCGCCGGGAGCGCGCCAGAGCCGCGCCGTGCCTTACGCGGGCGAGCAGCGCCATCTCGTGTCCAAGCCTGGCACAGCAGCCTGGCTGCAGCGCCCGGCACTCGTGCGCTCGGCGGTGCTAGAGACAGCTCAGCACCAGACCCAAAATCTGCCTGTCTGGCCCCGGTCATGCTCGCCGAGGTCATTCCACCCGACTTCTGTACTTACTTGCATACGAGAAGGCTTTGCTCTCACCTGGAAGCTGCCACTGACGTTTACTGCTCAGATGCAATTCCTGTTTCTGCAATAGCTTCAGCACAACGTTTCTTGCCTGGAACTGCTTCCATTCCTGCACCTTTTAAGAACCTGTGCTCCCTGCACAGACCAGGGCGAGCACAACTTCCAGGTTACAATCCTAAGGACACTCTCTGTAGCTTTTTAGCTGGTTGACCATTCTCCTGTTGGAGACTGGTTCTGTCACCCAGCAGCCTGTGGTTTCCTGCGTGCATTGTAAGAGCTAGGACACCACCATCCCAGAGGCTGAATCTGCATTCCCGGTGCATTCAGATTCTTCACTTGTAAGGACATGTGTACTGGCGAGAATCAAGGTATCGCCCATGGGGCTGAGAATGACAGTTTCAGACGGATCAAATTCCAAACTGGAAGACACACCCTCCAAACAAATGCGCAGGGAAGAATCTTTCCAGAATTTCAGCATCTCCTAAACAACTTTTGACTTGTTTATGTTGTCTTACACAGGCACAGGCAGAGCTCATAGTCCAAATCAGATAGTGGTTTGATATCCCACCATGTTCCATGTGCCTCTCCTCATCTGCATTTGTTCTTCCCGAGCACTTCTATGCCAGGAAGACATCCAGATGTCCTCAACAATCAAATCAAAGTTTATCCCCCTTAATTCCCATAAAACCTAGTGTAGTTTGGTAAATGTGCAAGCCAAGCACGAAAGAGGGTTTGGCCCTTCAGAGTTAGAGAATCCATTGTTTCCTCCAGTGCCACTGAAATGCCACCGCCTCTGCCCTCGGGGGGACACATAAATGCCACCCTGAGCTCTAGGGCCCTAAGAATTTGGGCCTTGGACATCTGAATGGGAAGAAAAATGTGATCCATACAATCAGACACTTGGGAGAAGGACATGAACGTGACGCAGTAAGTATATAAATGTATTTATTCTTGGTAAAATGTGCTCAACAGCTCAGTGCTCCAAGAGGTTATTTGATAGCGTAAGGGAAAAGCAGCATTATGGAGGGCCAGGAGCGACCCGGAGCACGCAGCTGCAGTGTCTCGGGGGTGATTTGCAGAGAGAAGACTGGGCTGAGTTGAGGACTGCCTGTGTCAGAGGGTGAACTTAGAGAGGACTCCCCTCAACACACTCAGCTCAGGGCAGAACCTCAGTAAGTCAGTCCGATCTGTTCGGCTTTGCGCTTTCTCTTTCCCAGTGCCCTCTGGGCCTGTGTTTTCAAGAGCAAATTAATAAATGCGTGCCATGGATGCTTCTAGATCATCTGCTCTGCTGTCTGTATAGATCTCTAATGCACAAATATTACACAGTTCTCTCTGTGAGCAATTTTTCTAATGCTTCAGGGCTGTTACTTGCTGACGCCATCAATATTTACTACAGAAACATTTTCTGAGTCTCAGATGTTGGTTTCACAGCTTCCCAGCAGTTTGCTGTATCACTGGAGTGATTTGTGCTCAGCAGCGCACAATGCAGAGCCGTGTGCCCCGCAGAGCCAGGGCACACGATGTGGAGAATGCACTGCACAGGAGCTGTGGGCTGCTCAGACACACTGTGACTGCCACGCACTCCCCTGTGCCTCCCAGCCTCTGATCCCTTTATCACCCACAAATTGTTACAAATTAAGGATCACTGAAACTTATTTCTGTGTGTTTTGCTGCAGGGACAAACTGTCTTCTTGTCTGTACGGGAGAAGCTTTGGTGTCTAACACTTTTCAAATAGATTCCTCCCATTTATATATCATCTAAATGGAAGTACCAGAAAAGAAAGACATTATTTTGGTTTTAAATGACATTTTTTTATTTTGCAAGGGCTGTCCCAGCTGTAGCAGGTGGGTCTGCCTTCCAAGGAATGACGGTAACAGCTTCAATTCAGGATTAAGATCTGAATCTTCCCCAGAACTCTAGGAAGGGACTGTTTTATTGTGCAGAGTTCTGGACACATATTTTTTAAAAAAATAGAAAATAGGAGACAGACCACGTGACGACTCACCTGCCGTAAGAAATAATTAAAGAAAAATCATTGCAAATGGGAAATGGGAGTCAGGTGCTACAGTCACATGGTCTCACCTGCTCATTATAGAGGAGTGACCAGCATATAAAAGGGTCCTCTAAGAGAGCTCCGGCTTTTTATTGCCGAGGATTGGGAGGATCCTGATAGTGGCTGTCGAAAGTAACAGAGACCAAGAGGTTTGTATCTCAAAGACAGAACAATCCAGATTTATAGAGTGCCTTACAGAAAAGATTGAGGAAATTATGTTTTATGGACTTAAGAAAAATCTACATCTCGAAAGCTTGAGCGTGGAGGGGTTACAGCTTGTAAGTGCTTCCAAGGTCACTGGGTGTGATGAGGAGGTGAATGACAAGCTGTATGACTGTAGTTCTTTGGGACAGAGCAGTTCCCTCTGATTCTGCCCTGTGATATTTTGTACCTCCGGGCAGTGAAAATCCCTGTGTGCCTTTATGAACCCTTATGATATTAAATGGATGACTTCATGGGTGTGGATAAGCAATGACAGCCGTGAGGCATGACTAAAGGTGTTTCAGATGCTTAGGTCAGACCTGCCCATCCAGCAGTGGCTCACGAGGATAACGACAGCGAGACCTGCAAGCTGCTTTCCGTGCAGGCAAAGGTCAGTGCTCCGCAAGTCCCAGTTCTTGATGTGATATTTAAAAGCACAGCCTTTAGCACCTGTGCTGCTGTGAACTTCAGCTCTGCTGCTTTTCTATTCCTTAAAAACTCGTGGCCCTCAAATCCACCAAATGGTGTGTGTGTGAGGGATTATGGCCTATGACAGTGTATCAGCCTTTGTACTGCACGTGTGCACTGCGTATTTAATTATCTGAGCTAGTCATCTGTTACCCAGTTTCTGGTTTCTGTGCTTATCAGTTGTGGCTCCAGAACATGTCCTGGCACACAAGTATTGTTCTTGGCACTCGGGTGTGATGACAGAAAATAATCTTGCTAGCGAGTGGGAGGCCCTTTGCAGGGTAAATTCGGTTTTTAATTTCTTGATTTGTTGGTACGATCACGCCACCCCTCTGGTAGCATTTGTAATGGGAAGGAAAGAATTGATCACTTGTTTTTTAAGTAAAATTCAGGTCTTGTCAGTTGAGGCTGTCTCTTTGCATTAGAGTAGCTGGCTCAGAAAATCCAGGAAAAATTTTCTGTGTTTGAAGTTAATGAGTTGTCTAGAAACAGGTGTTTGCAAACAGGATTAGGGATTTTCCTTCTTGCTATAAAACAGAGGAATATTTTGTGTTTATCAAAGTCCTTGCACTGAAATGCAGCACGTGTGTGTGATGCTGCCATGGCAGCCTGCTTATTGTGATTGTCTGCTACAAAAATAGAACAGGAATCTCTTTTTTTCCCATTAGAGGTTCTCTCCTATCTTTAGCAGTCTGTTTGTTAATGATTTGGGGCCAAGTTATGAAGTGGCTTAACTCCAACTTTCAATTACTTATTAACTTAAAATTATTTAGTTATTAATCCTGCAAGGAGCAGAAATATAAGAGAGTTTGTAAAGATTCCAGGAGCATCACATTCCCTGCCTGTTCTAAAGGCTTTATTGTTACCCTTTCACTTAAGAGGTGAAATAGTATAACCAGGTTGTGACTTGCTCATGGATTTCCAGGGCATGTAAACTATGTTGCTTATGAAAGATGAAAAAATAATCGTCTCTGTGCATTGATTATTTAATTTCTGTGAAAGGGATCAAAGCATTCTATTTCTTGGAGTTGACAGTAAAGTAGCTCCTGCTCTGTGGCCCTGAAGACTTGTTTCCCCTGCCCATGTAATACCTGTTCCCAGTCTGCACTGACCAGTCCTTCCGAAGCACTCACCAGGTAATTGTGTGTGTCAGATGAGATCAAAACTTGGCCATTGGTAGGAGCAGATCAAGGGTGAGAGAGAAAACTGGAAACAAACCAGAGGCACGGTGACCAGGCCAAGGTAAGAACCAATACACCTGGGTTTACTGGAAATGGGAACTGTCATTTTTTTAATTACAATTAGAGGTTTTATTCCTTTATTGTATTAATTTCTTACTGAGACATCTTTGCATGAATCTAAGTACTTTAAGCATTGGGTTTTCAAAACTTGATTGTAAACTTAAAAAAAAAAAAAGCTATCCTTAGAAACTTAAGGTTTTGTTAGCTTTTTAAGTTTGAAAGTTTGGGGTCCGGATGACCCTGGGGGCTGGGGGTTAACATCACATTTCCCTGTTGTAAGACAATAGTCTCCTCTTCAGTCCTAAAAATACTCGGGTACCTCCAGGTGCTCACCAGCTTCACAGTGTGAGTGTCCAGTGGGGTGACAGACTTGTCAAAAACAGATATTTGACATTATCTTGGGTTAGAAACTTGAAGGGGCCAGGCTGCTATTGCTTTCTGCTCTAGCCTTTCTGATCCCAGAGCATCAGGCAGCGTGCTCAAGTATCTGAAGCTGGGACAGGAAAAATCAAACCTCTGGTTTTTACAGCAGTTGGGAAGCTCTGTGGATTTGTGCTAAACAGTCACAGAGGAGATGGAGCAGCTCTGGAGGCTGAGCTTGGCATGAAGCTCTGAGCCCCAGCATGGAGATTCTATGCTGTTGTGAATTGAGTAAAAAAGCCTTGCGTGTTGCTTCCCTCCTGTTTTGACAGATTCTCAACGTTGTAAATACCAATGAAATCCTTGAGTCAATATTTTCAAGGTGCAAGGCTAGAAACGGCAACACAAACTACAATCTCAAATAGCAGGCTTACTGTGGAGTGTGTTTGGCAGCGCGTCTGTCCCTGGAGGGTATACCCAGAGACTAGGATGTGATCAGAAATCAAATATTTGAGTCTGTTCTGCCTCTCCCTAACATCAAATTCTATAAAGAAAAAGTAACTTGATATAAATCAGGGCAATAAGATGGGTGTGAAGGCAAGTTCAGGTTTGGTGTTTTTCATGCTCTTCTCTGTGCCCCAATAACCTCTTGTTCTGGGATTGATCTGGTGAATGAATTATTTGCTGAAAACAGACGGGAAAGCAGTGGGAACTGGGAAGGTGTGTCTTGGTTCAACTTCTCTTTTAGCCTAAGCATCTCCTCCTGCAATTTACTGCTGAGCAATTAAAGTAAGCAGCAATGCTTTCCCTCTTACGGACACAACTCTTGCCCTGTAATATTCATAAGGCCATTATACAGTGCAGCAAAAAACAACTGTGTGTGCTTAAGTGATCAAGCTGTGCTGTCACAACTCGTCATAATATTCCAAATCCATATATCTGCACTCGGGCGTGGTCGGTCCGTTATTCCCCCAAACACTGAAGATGGGCACGTACCTGAGGGAAAGCACCCTTCATCCAACGGATTAGAACACAGAAGAGGTTAAAGCCTAACAGTGCTTTGGGCACAGGATGTTTCAAGGTGTGCCCTGTCAGCAGGTGATTCCAGGGAGTCGGCAGGTTGCCTCTCCTTGTAAAGTTAGTGATTAAAGTGTTAACCGGAGCCTCCCGGAGGTGGAACCGTGACTAAGGGCGGGCTCCTGTCAGCGCTTGGAGGAAGGAAAGTGGTAGGTAAATATTCCCGACGTGCACCGAGGTGCGGGGAGTGTCCCGGGCTTCCAGCACTCCCAGTTTGTTAAGCAAAATAGTAATGAACAGCTGTGTGCGTCCCGTGCAGCAGCAGAGGTAGCTGTCTGCCAGGGCCATGCTGACATGCCTCTGCCAGGGATCAGGGAAAGCTATGTGAAACTCCTCCTCTGCTTCTCCTGCTCGGATCGCACACCCAGGTAAGTGGAATGGAAAGCTGGAGCTGTTCTGCTTGCTGTGTGAGCTGCAGCGTCAGGGGAAGGCAAGGTCCTTCGCAGTCACCCAGACCTCCGCTCAGACTCCTTTGGGGTAATTGGGGTGCCGGAGGGAAGGAGAAACGCTTGCTCAGAAATTCTTGTCAGAAGTTCCTAAATGGTTTGTGTGAGTCAGTTGTGATTAAAACGGGCGGGTGAATCGGTAGCGCTGCTCCTCGGTGCGTCTGTGGCCACGAGCCCTCAGTGCCTTTCACTCGGTAGCAGGTGTGATTTAGAAGTGACATCAGTGACCTTGGGCGTTCTTTTTGGCGGGAGAAAACGGGCCTGTGGCAATGGGCTGGAGACAGAAAGTAACTCCTCGTCATAAAAATGCCCAGCTTAGTCTTAGAAGTGGATGTGTGCAAGCCCCGCTCTAGCAATGCGTGAGGGCAGGGAGCCTGTGGATCTCCTGCATTGTGACTGGGAAAGTCAAGGGGCTGTATCCAGATAAACCAACTTACTGCTGGTTTTGTCGAATCCCAGTCTGAGCCCGCCCGAGCAGAGGGCTTGTGCTGTGATTTGTACTCAAGTAGCGCTGTTAATGCTCTGTACTGAACAGCTAATTTTTCAGATAAAGTGTGAGGAAATCTGAAAGCCTGAGAAAAAAAACAAAGCCCTCGTTTTTAGTGGGGAAAATACAATGGTCCAGAGTAAGTACTTTGTTTTAATTAGACCTTTTCTTTGATGGTAGGGACATCTAACTTAAACAAAAAGAACAAAAAAAAAAGGAACATGAAGTCTCATAACTAGAGTATGTGACTAATAAAATTATTCTGCTGATACTGAGATTAGCTATGTGAATAAATCTTAAATTAATCTATATAGAAACCAAATAATGATCCAAAACTTTGCTGAATACAGACACTTGTGAGTTTAGAAGATGACTCAGCTAGATATGGTGATGTGCCTATGGTGTAAAGCTTTGTGCTGTACAGAATATTTTGTGTGTATATGGTTGATATGTGGTTGATAGCTGAGTTAACAGACAGCTGAGCCTTGTGGTTTCTATAAAAGAAATGGAGTAGGTTCACCCTATACTGACTTCCTGTGGATTTGGAAGAGCTTTGGGAAGCACTGGGTCAAAATACCTAGAGATCTTTGTGGAGCTTTGGGATTTTAGTTTCTCTAACGCTGGCAGGAGCTCGCCATGCACTCTGCGGTCCCTGTCTTAATATACGGATGCACCAAAAAGCACATCCAGGCTTTTATACAAATCACGGTGCTGCTTTGCTGCTCCTGCTTGGCTCAGTTCTGGATCTCAGGTGTCCCTCTCCTTCCAGTCCTCCTCTGCAGGTGCCTCTTTTTGTCTTTGTGTGAAAATCTGTATAACCATTTGCTCTTACCTTTGCTTTGTCTTCCTGCACTCTCCAGTCCCTGGTCTGTCCCCTTAAGTAAATGATTTAAATATCACTTTACTGAATAAAAGGGAACAAGTCCTCTCATCTGCCTATCCACTGACACTTGGACTTTTTCTTGGGGAGAAAAAACCACCACATTTCAGGTAAGATATGAATCTTGCGGAGCAGTACAGCTCATTACCTTTGTGAGATTTGTCTTGTGCCCTCATGTGTGGATGCTCTTGCAACTTTGAAATGTGCAGTTGGTCTGTTTTCCCTTTGCTTTTCCTAGGCTTTTCCAATAGTTGCGGTCCCCCTCTAGAGATGCTCGGTTGGCAGCTGCTCCAGTTTTCATTTCCTCCTGACTTTCCCTTTGCTTTCCTTGATTTTCTTCACTACCTATTTCAGGCTTCAGTCAGTCTCCCTCCAAGCATTAGGTTTCTACTTGGTTGAGTCTCAGGCCGGGTGTTCAGTCCAGCCGAGATCCTGCTTTCCAGGTGTTAGCTATCTGAGGAATTTCTGTGCTTCTAGTCCAGTTTAACATAATATTAAAGACACCTGTGTGAGATGGCTTTGAATAAATGGCATAGCCGTGTATTGTTGGAGTAGCTGGAAAATTGGCATGGTTTGGTTAGTTGAAATCAAAGGGAGCAATGGAAAGCACATTTCACTTCTGTTTGCTTCCTCAAAAGAACTACAGGGAAGGGACATGGAAAGCAGCAAGATACCAGGAAGTGATAGAAAATCTATCAGCGTTGTGGACTTAGGGAGCACCAGTGCAAATATCCTGACATCTGTGGTGTCGGGGGGATTGTGCTGGGGAAGTCACTGCGTGGTGGCAACCCACAGGTTCAGGGCTCAGCTAAAAATAAGAATGTGGGAGATGTGCAGCCAAAATGTGCCCGTGGGAAGGGTGCAGGGAGAAGTGGTTCACCTTTGGGGTGAGCTGGTGGTGTGGAAGTGTTTGGTACAAGGCTGATAAGCAGAGCTGGTCACATAACTGAGGGAAATGAGAACAGTGCTGCTGCGACAGCTGTGGGAGAGAAGTCTTTGTCCTGGATCCTGTCCTTTGTCCCTGGTGCAGTGAGGGGGAGACACGAGAGGCGTTGATGAAGAATTAACCCCATCACCACCTACTTTTCCAGTTAGCTTTATTTTCAGCATTTTAGTGGCATCCAGCTGATTTAAGATCTGTTCCAAGTGTTGAAGGCAAGTAATGTACTAGGAGCCATCCACTGTGGAGCAAAACAGGTAGTTCAGTGTTCGCCTCCTTTTGGTGTGTGTAAGAATCACTTCTCCCCGTGTGCAGAGATCAGCTTTTCCTTTCAGACAAATGATTTTAAGGCCAGATTCTGTAGAAGAGAATGCAGTCACAAGCAGTGAAGCTGTGCTGGAGCTTGCCAGTGTCGCTGCTCTGCAGTTAATAGAGGTGACTTGGCTATCTGCTGCTCTTAACATGTTGTTTCCTGACAGATGGGAGGAAGCTGAAGTGTATATTCCGTTATTCAGGTGCCGATGTACATAAACCCCTCTGTATCTTGTAAAAATGGCTTGAAATTACACTGACACAGGCAGCTCCTTCAGTTAGAGATTTTTAATAAATCACATAAAATAGATTTCAAGGTGTGACCAGTGGTTACAGAACTCATTTCAGAGGGAAAAACCCGGCAGTGGTGTACAGCAATGTATTCCTCACACACAAGCTCATGTTTCTACAGAAGTCGGTGGGCTTGTTTGGCTTTCAGGTGTGTTTTTGTCTTGATGGGTGTCACCCAAAGGACAAAGGGAGTGCTGCTCCTTTCAGTGAGCTACTGGCAGAGCACAGCTAGAAACCCAGGCTGCTCAGGTAAAGTTCATTTTGGTAGTGCACTCTGGGTCTAGAGGTTGTGGAATAACTTCCTGTATGTTTTGTAGGGTGAAGATCACAGTTTTTATATGAAAAACTTCTCATTTGTCCACATGTGTTGTTTTTTAGATGCCACTTACCTATGACTGTGGAAACTTGGTGACATCTAAAAAAGCAGCTGAGTACTGCAGGAGACAGAAGTGGGGTGTTTACTCTGCCCAGCCATGATCTGTTCAAGGCTGAATGTTTCCTGAACTGGTTTTTGGGAGGCTGCTTGTCATGGGGACTGTAGACAATCAACTTCTTTGCAGATGCCTTTGACCAGGCCCTGTCCAATGCAGTCTGAAATCAGATTCAAGTTAATCCCCTAGCAAAAGGGAGAATGGACGTTTAGTGCTGTGAGGCAAATTCCTTTGTCATCATGCCCAAATAAGAGAAATGATAGTGGAATGATCAACTTTCAGTGCAGTCTTTGGAGATGTTACTGCTTTTCATGGGATTCTTTGAGGGGTTTTTCCCCATCATATGTGATGCCACTTGTTCAGTTACTCTCCTCAGTCTGCCTTTTCTTCTAGTACCTGAGGGTGAATTAAAGAGCCAAGACTCCATAATTAAGCTGATTGAGGAATGCATTGTTGCAGTCTCGTGGGTCTGGCTCGTTGCCTTCATAATATGCTCAAATCGCCATGTGGAAATGTGTCAATTGTATTGCTACCTCCCTGAAATTAGAGTCTTGTTCTCTCTTTGCTATCCCACCTGCTTTTTTGGTGTGCTGCAGGACACTGCTAATCATCCACGCTCCTTTTCTTGCCTAGTTTTAGGAATCTGGAAAGGGTGGTTTGCTGAGTCACGGGGTGTTTCGGTGACCCTGGGTAATGCTCTATCCACAGTGGGCAGATGGATCCTCACCAGTACGTGGGCTGCTGTCTCAGACTGCTAACAAGCCAAGCATAATCCTGGACTTCAAGTAGTCCTAGAACTGCTTGAGAAGGTCCTGGTACATGTAGTACTTGGGGTTTAAGGTACTGGTATATACTTGATGGGAATGGCTTATGGCTTTTTTTATTAGGAGTGGGAAATACTTGGGTATTAAAGCAAAGCATGATGTAGTCAAAATATGGTGTAGTGAGCCCTCAGCTTGAGTGTTCCAGCCTGTTTCACTTGGCCAGTTAAAGCTTTGTGCTTGGTTTCTCTTCAGTCTTTTGTAGTGGCTGTAGTGGATATATTTACTTTTTTTTTAACCTTTTATTTAGATTCATCTCTTCTGAGTAAATGAAGAAAGTGACTATGAAGGCACACCATCTGCCTTCTGTTTTCATCAATGAGGAGAAGTTCATAACCAGGTAAATTATTAAAAACCCAAACACTTAATGACTTTCCTGCTTCCTTTCAAGTTATTCCACATTTATTGCTCAACAGGGGATCCTGTAGAGAGCTGAGCCTGCAGCAGGAGCCATCCCTACCATTTAGTTTATTTAACCTGTCTACAGAACAGAGTTGGCCTTTATATAGAATTAAAAGATCTGAGCATTAAGCCTTTGGGTCTGTGGGTTTTGTTCATTAAAGAGAACAGCCCTTCTAGAGGATTCTGAAATAAAATTACAAGTTAGGGAAGAAGACCTTCCTGTCTTGGAAATCTATTGGAACTGACCATAAGTTCCAGAGTTGAGCTCTGCTTGTCTGCGGCTTGGGGTTTGGCAGCCCTGGCTTGCAGGGTGTCTGTGCAGAAAGACCTGTGGGCTGCCAGCTCTGTGCTGTGGTCAGGCAAAGTGGCTCTTTCACCTACTTGTAAAAAGCTTGGAATTGCACTCTGACTGTAGTTTGTGGGGTGCTTTTCCACAGTTCAGTCTCCCTGGGAGGAAATTTTCCTAATGTTGCCCCAGACTCTGAACCACCTGGTGTTTAGCTCCATCCCCTTTCTTAGGGGATAGTTTTTCCCTTGTTGACAAGAGCACAGGAGTTGGAAGAAGAGCCTCTCTTCTCTCTTCATTTTCATCCCTCTTGGTCTTCCCATGAGAAGGAAACTACCTGTGGACTCAGCCAGAGATGGGGTCTGTAATGGAATTTGCCATGCTGCAGTAGATATTTGTTCCTGAATCCTGATACTTTTCTATGTGGCCTGAGCAATGCTGTTATTTTCTCCCTTTTCAAGGAAGGGTATCAGGGCTTTGCCCAGAGCACACAGACAGTAGGTGCATCACTCCCTTTCTCTTCAAGAGCTGTTCCTTTCATGCTGCTGCTAATTGGGGATGCAGTGCTTTTGTGTCAGGGGTAATTAATGCGTGTGAACTCAGCATGCAAAAGCATTTGGAAACATACCAGGTGAACCGGTGTCTCTGGGGTTTTATTCCCCTACATACTTGCCTGTTCATGTGGTGAAATGTGGATCCTGGTTGAGACCTTTCTGCATGACAGCCATGGTTTAAACTTTCTTTGCCTTGCATAAAAAGAAATCAGTGTTTGAAGAGTCGCTGACATTCCATATGCACTCAGGCTTGCTTCCAGTGCAATTTCCAGGCTATCGTCCCTCATCTGTACCTTGAATCTGCTGTTACATTACTTCTCTTCCAGTTCTATCCTGCAAATCTTGCTGATGGGGCAAGCTTGCTGTTTGGGAATTGCACAATGGCTGGATCGAAAGGCTGACCAAAGCATGTGGGATGATTTGGCTGACTGAACTGCTCTGTCTCCAGCACAACTGCCATAAATATTCACGGATCATGTGTAGGGCTTGGGGCAGAAGAGGGCACAGGTGAGCTGTCCTGGGTTAGTGTTTCAAGAGAGTAGTCTGGCCTCTGTTGTGGTTTACCACTGGAACACCTGACCTTGCAGTTCCTTTGTATCCTGCTTTTGCTGCTGAAGAAAGTGGTGAGTGTGCAGTACACGTTATATTTTTGGGCTGAGTTGTTCTGCCAGTTATTTGGCTTTGGTTTCCATTAATGGCTGTGTTTGGCTGTTGTCGCAAAGCTGCTGTGAAAAAAGGCTTGGAACGCAACAGCTGCCGATTTTTTGGCTGCCAAACTCAGCAGAGATGGCATCTGTCTCGATGTTAGGGCAGTAGAAAGATGTGTTACAGTAAGACTCCTCCTGGAACTAGGCTGGTGCACATATTCCTTTCTGGGGCAAAAAGAAGGAAAATGTTTTCTTCTCTAATGTCTCCACTACACAAGGACAAACTAGTCAGAGTGAGCTCCTGTTAAATCTCTCCCTCAGGGCCTTTCTAATTGCTTGTGTGGTTTGTCACTGTTGGTTGCGCTAATGCAAGACTGAAACCTGAAAGATTTACTTATGCAAACTTCTGAGGAAAGTAATGGCAAGTTTTTCTAGACAAGGCAAGAAACTATGTGAAAATCTTGAGAGCTTGCTCTGAGAAACAGAACCTGCTTCAGAGATGAGCCTGGCCACACCGCTCACTGCTGTTACTCCTATGATTTTATTTTCCTGTGCAGTCAACACAGACCAAGTACTAGTAGTAGGTGGACCTCAGAGTGTGACCCAAGTCCTTATGTATTCCTAATCCATCTTTAGGGAACTCACCTTCCCAATTTCCTACTTGGAAAAAGGTTGTGAAATTACAGCTGTCAATAAAATGATTGCCAGAGGCTGTGAAGCACAAAGAGACTTGAGTTTGAAGCACCTCTCGAGCAGGATCAGCAGGTCTGTCACAACATCTGCCAGACAGAACTGCCTGTCTCCTACCTGCCTGTTAATCATGAATTGCATCTGGAGTTCGCCTGTGTACGAGGCCAAGGCGTGCTTAATCTTGCTTACCTGTATCCAGCATGATCAGAACTGGGCTTGGATCTGATTCATATCCAAGTCTGTTTGCTTTCCCTTTTGGTGATATGGCCTGAATAATATCCCTCACAGCTCATGAGACACAAGCAACCTGTAATGAACTATTTCAACACAATGGAAAGAAGGGGTTTTGCCAGCTGTATTCCTAGCGTTTAAGACCAAAGTGAGTTGAAGTAAATATTGAAAATTCTTGTTTGGAGTCCAGCAATCTGTTAATAAAGCTAGTTAAAAATATTTTTTGTGTGGAATTGCAGTAATGTAAAGTAAATAATTTACATCCAGAGTGTTAGCAGGGAATGCAGTGAACCTTGAGTTTACTGATGCAGCCCTCGTCCTCATGTTACCTGCTTGGTAAAAGCCCAGTCGATCTGTTCCCTTCTCTCCAGGGGAAAAGGCTCACTAAGCAACAAGACACTGTTCTTTTTATGAAGTGGAGAAGTGAGGAATAGGTATGCCAGGGAAGGCTTTTCATGTTCTTGCTCTGCATGGCTCTCTGCCCCAAGAACGGCATGGACATGTTAACTGCCCTCTTGGTTATCCCTGGTTCCCTCTCTGGTGTGTGGGCAGCTGGGCCCAGGAGGAGGCAATGTCCCTGGGGCCTGTCTCCGTGTTGGGCTGCCAGTCCCTCTGGGGCCCTTTTTTATTGAACATTGATGGAGGAGTTGTAATAGTGTTTCGGATAGTGCACAGGTCCTGAATAGCTTCAGCAGGACTCTGGGGAACTTAAGTGCTGTGTGTTGAGTCTGTGGTCCTGCTGTTCCAGCATCTCACGCTAGACGCAGGCGTGGAAATGACGGGCACGGTTTGGAAACAAACTCGGTGTCTTCACGTATCACTGCGAGGCAGGACATCAAACCGTTGTAGTCCTTAGTCGACTCAGGTAATTCGAGATAGTCCGTAAGGAAGAGTTGGTATGCTTCCACGCAGTTGTTCCCCATGGTTAATTACCTCTGCTGGTGGGAATTGCTTGCTTGAATTACAGTCTAAGTCATCTTTAAGTGGTGTGGGGAAGAGTGTTTCATTCTTGATGGCCTTGAAATACATTTCAGTCAATACTGTCATTGTGCAGCCCTCCTTAGCCTGAGCTGCAGCTGGCTTTTTGTCTCCATGGCTCCTTGCTTGTTGGCAGAGGTTCTCTCCATCTTGCATCCTTTCTCCTCTCAGCAAAGACTTGGTGCAAAGCTGTTTTGTTTCACGCAGAGGGAAGTAGAAATAGATTTAGAAATTAGACATAATGTAGATGTTTGGAAATAAGATGAGTATCTGAAGCAATATTAAAACCGAATGGAGCCATCATGCAGGGAAAACAAACTGTAGCCTGGTTAAAACAGCCTGCAACATTGCATGGGAGTGTTGTTCCTCTTTGCTTCCTCCTCGTGACTACTACAGAGGTGCAAAGTGCAAGCTATTCTGGGGCAGTGTTATTAAGGTCATGTGAGATTGACTACTTAATTTCCTCTGGGTCTCTAAAGATGCAACCTATGAGCAACCCAGTAACATGACAAAGTTGTACTCCCAGGAAATGATGCATTGATTGTTAATAAACCTATACAAGGCTGCAATGGATGGCACAGGTATGGGGTGTTAGCCTGCCGCTGCATTTCACAGAGATGTTAAAAATTATTTTCTTATTGTGATCTTTATTCTAGAGAGCAGCTCAGTTCTCTTCTGAAGAATTATAACTCTTACTATTCAGATCAAGAGAATCTGCAACTGACATATAATCAGGTAAGGATTTAGGTGAGAGGAATTCCACTAATCTGGACAAAACAGATTAGCGCTCTCTTCTCCTCACAGCACTGGACTCCAGCACTTGCTGTGGTGTTTTTATTGCATGACATGGTCCATCTAATATAATAAACCCAAACAGCTTTCCTAGACTGATCAGGTCAGCTTTGGCTGTTTTGGAAATAGCTCTAAACTGCTGTTACATGTTCTCCAAGCAATCTGTTCCAGGGCTGTGTTAGCCTCAGCGATGTCATTGTGTTCCTGTTACTTTGAGGGGAAATGGATTATTATTAGTTGTTTATTTTTACTCAATTATTATGCAGCACTCACTATTTTGCTATTTTTCTCCAGCGAGAAGGAAGCACACCATTTATTGAAGGAATCCTGTCAATATTTTGGGGAGTGCGGCATCCTATCCGATTAAAAATTCAGGATGAGAAGCAGATACCCTCTTTTGTAACCCTGAAGTCAACAGAGAACGTGGGTTTGTTCCCTATTAAAAGGTAATGTATGAACTTCCCTAAGGAGGAGGCAGGCTAGCATTGCAAGATAGCTCATGTTGTGGCTTCAGTGGATATGGCTGGCTATACTGGATGTCCCAGATTCACCAAAGGCTGTGGTACAGCAGAGCTCTGTGACTGGTGTGGCCTTTCAACAGCTTCTGCTGGGCAGAAAGGTGTGTGTTTGTAGCGCCTTTGTTTGGCCTTCAGGTTGAGGAGCTGGAGGAGGCTGTTCTTTTTCATGCAAACTGACTATTCCTGTACAAAGACTGGGAAATTGATGTATATAAAAACACAGAAAAAAAACTCAAACAAACCCCACATGTTTCTGGGTACACCTGATACTGGTGCACACACTACAGCATGAAGCCAAAGTCTGGTAAGTTAGTACTGAGGAATTGTCTGTGCCAGGTTTCATTCCCAGGTATGTCAGGTGTGGAACCATTGCTGGTCAGCTGAAGTTCGGGCCAGGGAGTGAATAGTGGCTTTGTATGTGCAAAATCGAGTGTAAAAACCCCTTAAAATGCCCACAGGCCAGCTGTTCCAGACTGCTGCCAGTGACATTTTATATCCCAGTGTGTTGTGCTCAGCTGGTACAGGTACTCAGTGCACTTTTTCTTTGTTTTGAACACTGTTTCCCCAGCCTTGGTTGGTGAATTTGATGAGCTGAATCTGAGTTGTGTAATACAGAGGCAGAGCCAAGGTTCACCCGGAATGACTCCCTGATAAACTGTGTATTGCAGAGCTTCTTTTCCTAATTACCCATTGTCTCAGATGGCATGTGGGACATGTTGGAACTGTGGATTTAATTCTGCCATCCTTGCAGCTGTGGAGTTCCAGTAAAGTCAGGGACAGGCTTCTTCCCTGTCTCTGGCTGTTGAAATTCAGGGATGAAACTTGACAGGAGTAAACTAGGAAAGAACCTGAGTTTTAGGCACATCTGGCTCTCTGTTTATCTTGACCAGGTCTGCTGGTGTGGGGTGCGTGTGGCCTGCAGGACAGTTCTTAAAAAACTTCTAACTGGTGGAAATCTGTATCGTAAAGTAAACATTAACTCATGATCCCAGAAATGTGGGGCTGCCCTGACATGCTTTAAGGTATGCAGAGCAGCTTGGCTGTCTGGTCTTAAATGAACGTAGTAAATATGTGGAATACAACCGAGATCGTTGTTTGGCGTGTTCGTTCGAGGTAGCTGAAAATTGTTGGGAATATATATATGAAATTAATTTTTAATATTGTCCTACAAATTGGTTTATTCTCAGTCATAGCAGTAGCTGGCTGAAGACTTTGTGCTGAAAGAATGTAGGCGATGAATTATGGAAATATTGACATAAATAAACGTAGTTTTTCTGACAGGTGGGATGGAATTCCCTGCTCTCTTACACAGCCGGTTTGGATAGCACAAGGGGCTGTGTGTAACTTAATCTGAGTAACAGACCTGTGTTCCGTGACTGTTTAAACAACATGTGTGTTCTGTGCCCCAGCCTGGCGGTCTGTGTGTGGTAAATCCAGGGTGCTGCTGAAAAGTAGATCAGGAATTACTGCAAATTGTTTATGTCCTGGTTGATGTTCAACAGGTTCTAAATAGGATGTGTTACATTTGGGCTCCCTGATCATACCATATTTTAATAACTGATTTTGTTATGACTTAAACTAAAATTGCCATGCTGAAGTCTGTAACTTGAGTAGGGATAGGAATGTATTACATGAATCCTGGCCACAGGATAAACTGAAATCCCTGAGTTGAAGAGGAGCAATCAATGATAACTACATGTTTGGTCTTTCAGGGGAATGACTCGCTGGGGAGAGTTTGATGACCTCCATCACATTAGCGGGGAGACACTGAAGTCTGCTGAGCAACAGCCAGACCTGGAGCCAAGTTAGTGTCGGTGCTCTTACGTTAACAAAAAATTCTGTGTTCTGTGATGGTGCAAAAGGAATCTCACACATCAGGCCTTCCCTACCGGTGAAGGGAAATCTTTCTGCTCTGTGTAATGTGTCCTGCAAGCTGGGGAAGCAGTGACCTAGGGCTGGTTAGGGCCAACACTGCTGTGCGGGTAACTTAGTGAATAGCGGATGTGAACAGGCTGTCCTTTTGCCCATGAGATCATTCCCCAGGGGAACAAAATAGCAAACTGCAACCACTGCAGCCAGCCTATTCTTCATCATACGCCTATGCCTTGTTCCTCTCCTGCTCCCCCTTCCCGAAAAAATTATTAAGAAAGAATAAATCCCTTCACCAAGAGCCTCCTTCCTCCGGGGGTGCTGGTGGGGAACAGGGAATGGCTGCACACGATGCTGATGTGGTTTTGTTCTGTCCAGGTTATCCATGTTACGAAAGCCACATGCTGAAGTCCAGGAGTGAGCAGGAACTGGAGTGTGCCACCCTGCCCCGGACCAGCAGTGATGCCACGGCCGTGCGGAAGAGGACCAAGCTCCCCACGATAACGAGGACAGAAGTAGAAACTCACAGGTTCTCGATCAATGGCCACTTCTACAACCACGAGGTAGGAATTTTTAGGCTTGGCTTTGTCACCTGAGGATGGGTCCTGGGACAGGGAGCCCCGTCCAGTGAGTTTTGCCTCATGCTCACGCCCTTGTGTGGCTGTTTTTCTTCCCAGACCTCAGTTTTCACTCCAGCTTTTGGATCAGAAACCAAAATAAGAATCAACAGCCAGATGAGAACCAGACAAGTGATAGAACAGCTGCTTCGTAAGTTTAAGGTACCTCTGTTGGCAGGAGCGAGTGTGGCTGTGTTCTGGAAATGTTCATTCGGGTGTGCACTCCAGCGCTGCGGGAAGGGCAGGGAATAACTGGGCGGGGATAGTGCATGGAATGGAGTGTGAAAAAACGCACATGGGCTATTTTAAATGCATAGGTTAGGTTTATTTTACCAATGTTTCATGGCTCTGAGGGACTAGAGAGCCTGGAGAGAGAGGCTAGAGAGCCGCTGCGTGCCACTGGATGCCAAGGGAGCGGCGAATGGAGAACTGCAGAACCGCTTCTCTCACCTCCCGCCCAGGTGGGCGAACGCTGCTGCGCTTCCAGCATTCCCGGGACAGGGAAAGGCTGGTCGTTGTCCGTGGAGGTGCTGCCCTCCAGCGGACAGCGCCGGGAATTGCGGTGTGCTTAAAACGACAGGGAATTAGCGCGAGTGTCTGGGAAATGCTTTGTCTTAGAGCCAGGCATACGGAAAGCTGCAGAACGTGAGAATTAAAAGTACTGCTCAACGTCAGTGTCATACTGTCTGAAACTACTTTTTATTCCCTTGGAATTTCCTTGGAACCGTCTCCTGCCAACATCATTGTAGGTGGTCAGAAGTAGCTTAGCCCTTAGAGCTGTATATTTCTCCAATATCTTGATTTTACATGGCTGCTTAGTGTTTAATTTATACTCCAGTGATCTTAAACTTCCCGTTTAACTTGTGTAGAGACTTCTCTATTGCAGAATTACTGCATGTGGTTAATAAGACTTGGGAGTGTCTTGGAAGGCAAACTCGACTTCTAGGAGTAATAAGGAATGGAATTACGGAGCGGGGCGTAAAGTTGTAGGGAATAAGTTGCAAAGTAAGTGTTCAAAACCTCTGCTGTTTTCTGAATGTGTCTGTCAGGGACGTGGGTAGGTCACAGGGGTTTCCCCTGGTGGCACACAAACAGCAGATCTGCACATGATGTGAGAAGTAAGTTATATGAAGTAGTTAAGGACGCTGCAAGGAACCCAGGCAGGAAAGGTCTGGGGTTACAGTGTGTTACTGATTTGGGCAACATAGGAGTGTAAAGATTAGGGCTGGCACAGGGACAATGAATGTGGCAGCACAGCTTTCTGTCTTATCCAGATGCAGCATCTTTTAACTCTTCCACAGACAGCATCCCTGTCAGATCCAAATCTCTGAGCTAAGTCACACAGGGAATATGTGCTGAGAGGAAAATGCTGGGAAATGTGGCTCTGAATGGATCTTCTTTTGTTTCACAGATAGAAAACAGCCCCCATGAATTTGCACTTTACGTTATCCATGCGTCCGGAGGTAAGCCAGGCACTGCTGCATCATCATCTCTGATCACACTCTGTGTCTGTGTGTAATCTGTCCCTTGGAGTGACAGGGCTCAGCCCAGGCCCCTGTCCTCGTTTGGGCAGTGAGTGTGTGGTGTGGCATTTCACCTTCTCCAGGGACCCCTCAGAGATGTCTCCTCTGGAGAGGAAAAGCTGAATAATTGTGTTGTGGGCCCTTTCAGCTAGCAGCTTTGGATTGCATATGCTGGGTTCAAAGTACTCATTTTCCAGTGGAAAAAGTTTACTTCCGTAGCAGTTTACTCTCATTTTTTCAAGAAAAAGGAGATTTGATCTTTATTAATGGGAACACCTGAAAAAATAGGAGGGAACTGAGGGTTCCTCAGTTATTGGGTTATTGTGCCTTAAATGGCACAATATTGGGGACCTGTTAGGTATCTAGTAATTGCACTTGAGTCAGTAAGGGATCTGTGTCAGGAAAAAAGGCTCATGACTGCAGGAGGTACATAGAGGCCCTGTGGTGTGTTCTGTGTTTCACAACATTGCTTATAAATCCCAGAAAAGAAGCAGCTGAGGAGTGGAGACGTTCCCCTGCTGCACAGGCTGCTGCAGGGGCCCTCTGAGAAGATTGCCAAGTTCTTTCTCGTGGATGGGGATGTGGAGGAGATCGGCAGTGATGTATGTATATCCTCAGTTCTGATAGTTCATGGAATTTTTCTTAATGACCATGGCTACTAATGTCTTTCTTGTCTTCTCCCTGTTAGGTTGCTCAGTACATTTCATTTCATCTTCCCTTTTTGGAATCGATTCTGCACAGAATAGATGAAGAGGAGGAGCAGGAGATTCAGCAGACAATTGCCAGGTAAATAGACATAAAATGAGGAGCGTCACTGAGTCCAGGGGGATCTGTACAATTATGGCCTGGCTCATGAGGAGAACACATGGATGTAGCAGAGTGCAGGTAGAACACTGTGCTGGGAAGGCTGAAAGGTTTGGGAGGATTTATAACCCTTTCCCTATGCTGCATAGGGAACAACTGTTGCTCTTGAAGATTCCAGAATAAATACTGACTCCACACACGGTGGGGTCTTCAGAAAATTTGGACCCTCAGGGTAACTTCTGTTTATTTTGTTTCCTGTTTGCTTTCTGAGTCTTTGACTGGTTCCTCAGTTTGCACTTGGTGCTGTGTATTCCCTTGGAAAGGATAAATGCAGTACACACATGGTACTACTTTGGTTCTGTAGCATTTAGGCCACATCAGTGCCAGATGTCCCTTTGTGGTAAATGGCAGGAGTCCCTCTGGCAGTAGCTCTAAGTGTCCCACAGGCACAAGCCAGAGCGGCTTCCGTATTTGTGAGCATCTGAGTGCTGAGGCCAACATTACTGAGAGGCTACAGCGGCCACAGATCTGTTACTGGATGATGGGCTGATAGAATCAAAGTGTCCAGGAAATGTCTAGAAAATAATAAACTTGCCTGCATTGGGAAAGTTTTCATTGCCATTTGTCCAGCTCGTTAGAATTTGGGTTGAAAGTTTGCAGGATCCTGTTGTTCAAACACATCCTCCCTCTCCATCTCAGGTACCTAAAGGAGAAGAGCCTGATACGGCAACACCTTCGCAGTCGAACTGTTAAAAAAACAGAGACTACTGTGTGATGGGAATAGTCCCCTGGGAATGCCCCGGGAATGGCCCCCTGGGAACACACCGGGCATGCTGGGGGACAGTCGCTGTCCTGCTGGTTTCTGTGGGCTGGGACTGAGGAGTTGCTTCAGCCTTGGAGTGTGCAAAGTGTGAGAACTTCTACTCATCATTAAACAACTGCAACTGCCCCCACTCCTGCAGCACTGGGACACAGGTTGGAATCACCTAAGGAGATGCACTACATCCCCCAAACAACAGATGCTCAGTCTGGCTTGGAACTTGGGGAAAAAATGCCCTGAAAAAGCCCAAGGCTTTAAGTCCTGCTGATGTATGACCTGTTACAAAGAGGCTGACATAGAAAAACATTGTAATAACCAATGTGTTGATAGAAAATATGCAAATTGAGTATATGGTTATCCCTCTATTAGAGAAATATTGAATTATATTAGCAGAAAGCTTTTTAGTAGAGCCAAGTGGCAGAAGATATTTATGTATTTAAGATTGCAGGTAAAATTTTCACTTTAAGTTATAAAATATCCATGTAAGATGCCTGAAATCCCACTGGCTTCAGGCTGCTGGATGGTGAAACTGTTTAAGCTTTGAGCTACTGTTAGAAAAACAACTGGAAACACTTCCACGTAGGAGCTGCTCAGCTCTTAACAATGAGAGGGAATTTACCCCTGAAATACCTCTTAAACTGCAAAGAACTCTGACTAAACGCTGTTGGGTCCTGAAAGGCATCTCGGTGGATTTTGTTGTTGGAATAAATGATTGTCTTCCTTCCTGTGTGTTTGGTTTCAAAGGGAATTGAGAAGTGCTCGATGAGAGGCTGAAGGTCACAGCCAGGGAGGGTTGGGCTCGTGGCCTCCCCACGGATGCAGTTTCCGTCCAGCCCAGCCCCACGCAGGGCACAGCAGCCACCTGTCAGGTCCTGTCTGGCTGAGTTGTGTTGAATATGAGAGCTCAAATTATAGAGGCGTAAATAAAAATCTGTGCACAGTGAATTGTCCTCCTGCAGTAGTTGGTTGTTTTTACTGGATATCTGTGATTTACCTCAGCTGCCTTTGCCTTATGCAGGTAATGAGCACTTGTGAGGGAGGAAATGAATGTGCAGAACACATTGCCTAGAAATTATGTGGAGTCAATCAAATTATAAAACTTTACACTGCCTGAAATCATGTTACTGGGATGTGAATTCAGAAACTAAAGGTCAAGGTGCTGATTGAACCTCCTCAGGTTGGAGTAAGTGTGCTATTTTAAAGTACAGTTTATAATCCTGACTAGGAAAAAGATTAGGGGCAAGGGAGTGCAGAAGGCAGAAATAAAAATAAATCATGGTTAAGACGTAGGGATTAAATGACAGTTGTCTTAGAGCTGCAAATGAAAGTTCCTTGAAGCAGCACAGTGTGCATCCAAGTGGAAATATTGGAATATTAAATATTCATAACTTCTTGCACAGCCCATGTGGAAAAGAGAAGGTGTTTCCAGGCAGGTTCTCCAGTCCTGTGTGTCTGTCCACTCTTCCTAAAATAAGCCATTTTTGCCACCATTTGATGTTCAAGATTTGAATCCTTTTAATTTCCCTTGTTTTGCTGAATTGGGACTGAAAACTGCTGGAAGACAACTCTGGGACAGGACACAGACCAGGTGCAGTTGGCCAGGATTTTAGGGTGAGTGAAATCAGGCTGTGACTGTTGTGGGGTTGGTTCTTTGTGAGTGCTGTGCTGTCTAAATGAACCATTTCTGACAAATACAGAAAAGAGCAGTGCAAGAATTTATTCCAAAGTATTATAGGACATTCAAGGTAACACAGCAATGACACACAGGTGACAGAGGAAATGGGGGTCACTCTTGAGTTTGGACCCAAAGCCATTAATCACAGTCAATGATTAGAGTGTATGTCTTACCCGAATTTGTACATTTCCCTGCTGACCAGGTATTTCAGCAGTCCCTGTCCTGTCCTTTCTGGGACATTTTACTTATTTTTTTCTTTCTCACCTTGTTTAGGGTGCCCAAGATAATATTTTTCTCTATTTGAAGGCAACTTTACAACACGCCAGAGCAGCCCCTATTGGTGAGTTCATATGCTGTAGTTCAAGGCCAGTGTTACAAAAATAATTAATCAGTGATTGAAGAGTAATTTACAAGTGTAACAGGCAGATTTTCTCTAATTTGATCTCATTTGCACTTACGCTTTATAAGCTTAGGATTTAAAATGCCTTTCTTTGTTTTGGTCTGTGACTATTTGGGATAATAAAATAACATTGCATACCAGAAGATGGTGGTCACAGCCAACCCCTGAATTCCCATCGCTTATAGTTTGCTGTTTCAGTGGATTTCCTTAAGGGGATTCAGCCCCTCTCTCTGGACTAAATAAACGTGGCTTTCCATCACTTGGTTTGGTTTAAATGCTCCCTGTGCAGTTTGTGTCTCTTCCTGTTGTCCGGCGAAGAAGTTCCCGTGAGCTGTGCAGCTCCTTATGCCGACAGCAGTTTCTCGCTCCTTTTGATAAGTTCTGGACCCTGGAAAAAAGGAAGATCGCTGGGAGCAATAGTGTCAGGAGGGTGGTTGATGTGCTTGTGACATGCTCAGTGAGGTGGCAGCAGCAGCAGGTCTTGGCCTGTGGCCTTGGCAAGGTGTACACAACAGTGCGTAGAGAGCACAGATACATGGATCACTGTGAACACACATTTTGCTTTTGCTGTGCAGCTCAGGTGGCTTTGGATTTGGTTTTGGTCAGAAAAATACCAAAATGCAGTTCTGGTGGGAAGAATCAGTAGAATCCTTTGTGGATGTGCTGTTCAGGTATACCCAGAGGCGAAAATTTTTTATTAATAAAAGAGAATTTTCTGTATTTTATCATTTAAAGCCAAAACTTGGGAAAAAAGAGAACAAAGCTTATGGCTCAGGGGTGGTTTGTCGTAGTTCAGTTAAGAAATATAGTAAAGAGAGGGAGATGAGAGAAGCAGGGAAAAGCAGATGTACTGGAGGGTAAAGAGGAGCCAAAGCAGTTCTCGGGTATCAAGTTCAGTGGGCTGAAACAGCACAGGGAAGGCAAGAGGGAAACAGAGGCAGGAAGATGAACAGGGAAAATGCTTTCATCTAAAATCTGAAGGTACCCTTTTCCTCCCTAGTGCAGAGGAACTTTGGCTGGAAACAGAACCAATACCTCTTTCAGGAAGCAGGCCTCAGTGTTTGCCTCTCCGCAGCACCGTTCCCTCATGGCAGTGAAGGCGGCCGTGACAGAGCCCAGCTGCTCTGGGCTGATCTGGGGCTTGTACTTGAGGAGGGTGATGAGCATCCTGCAGGAGAGCAGAGCTCTGGGAAGTGGGAGGGAAGCACGTGCTCGCGGAGCTTCCCTCCACCCCAGGCCTGCAACCCCCCACTCTGTTCCCACCCACAGCCTTCCAGCAGCTCTTCATCCGTATTCACCACCCAGACGTGGATTTCTGCCAGGGAGCAAAGCTGGCCCTGTTCCCCGGTGAAACGAAACATCAGTGCCTGGTTTTGGAGCGTTCCAAAGGAGAAAGAAGGCAGAACAGTGGGCAAGGGGAAGGTGAGCAGTGCCAGAGGTAACAGCAAACCATCGTGTCTTACTCCTGCTTCCTGTGCTGTAACTTCTCCTCCTCTGTGGTGCACAAGTCTCCGTGGAAAGCAAACAGCCCCGGAGTCAACGCCAAGGGCACGTAACTCTCATCAATCTCTAGTTTCCCTATGCACGGCCTCCTGAAGGCATAGGAGCTGCTGCAGCAGCGACAAACTCCGGGGTTTATGGGATCAGCCAGGTGTCTCCTACAGATTTCCCCAAGCACCAGATCCAGCTGTACCAAGAGAATGAAAAAACTAACATTACGTTACCTTTTCATTTTCAAAAACCCTGGAACACGCAATGCTTACAGTGAAGTTAGGAAAAAAGGAATTAAAATAAATTTGTTTGTAAGGTAGAGAATACTTGATATTTGTGCTTAATGCGGACTTCTGTTATTGCAGAAATGACTCTGATTTTTTCAAAAAGTAGGACCCAGATACCAAAGGAGGACACTCACATTTTCCTCTGCACAAGGCAGCAGCTTGTCCTGGCCCAGTTGGCAGCATTTGGAGCCGATGGTTGTCATTTCCTTGGTGAATTTGATCAGCTCTGTGGATGTCAACTGAGGCATCTTCTTGGTGAAGCTCATGAGGAGCCTGAAATGACAGGTTTTGTGATACTGGTGTTTTTGCTTTACCAGGCAGCGGCGAGCGGCTTCTGCGTCCCTGTGGAATGCTCCAGCCAAGCCCCACGGAACACTCCTTAGCACAAGGACGGGACAGAGCCTCATGTTTCAAAGCCCAGGTAGGCTCTGTTTGTGTGAAGCCAAATATTTCAGTAGTGCCTTTAGCCTGGCCTGTGTGACCCACGTGGCATTACCCCAGCCTGGGCTGTGCCCAGCTGGAGCAGGGTAAGGAAGCAGAGAAAAAAGTAATACTCGTTTTGGAAATAGTAATCTCCTTTCTCCTTGTAAATGTCGCAGCTTGTCCTCATGACGCTTTCTGTTTCATAAATATGTTTCCTCAGTTCTTCCTCCTGGAAAAAAAAAGTGAATTTGAGGAGTCATTGCACTGGGGGAATGCAGAATGTCCTACTGCCTCCTGATGAGGCCCGAGTATCTCCAGCTGCCTCTCACCTGATATGGACCGCTTGGTTTTAATGCCATTTCTGTCTGAAACACCTTTAAACTATCTGAATGTGGTAGATGTCCACCTCCAACCCCCATGGCCCATTGAATTTTGTGCAGCTGCTGGAAGGTCAGGTCTGAGACACAGGGCAGCTCTTGACTTCAGGTATTACAAGGCCACTGTCCTGATCTCAGACAATAACCATAAGCACCTCTTACACTTGGGAGGGGGAACTGGCACTGGTCCGGAGCCCGGAAGGGAGCAGAGCCAACAGAAGTGTTAGCTCCATCCCTTTCCCCTCACCTCCGTCCATTCATGTTAAAATTGCTTCACAACTGAAAGCTCTGTTGGTGCTTTTTCCAGTTGGGAATCAGTCAGGCATTGCAGTATTTGCTGGGATAGTTACAAGAGCTGTGCTGCTGGAGCAGGGATATTGGCCTTAAAGTGATGGGGTGATACCTCTGAGCCCCTCCACGTGCTATGAGGGGCCCAAGGGCCCACCAGCACCCACCCCTCTGCCACGGCAGCCGCTGGGAGCCCCGGGCCTGCAGCACTCCTGCAGCAGGTCCTCGTAGCCTTTGCCAATCCTTAACAGCATCTGGGCAGAAAATTCCGGGTGTCTCCTGGAGTATTCATAGAGAAATCTGCAGTATGGGGAAGATCAGGAATTAGGGAGAAGCCAAAACCCCTGCCCTTGGGAGGCCGGGGACGGGAAGGACAGCAGGGGGATTTCAGGGTGGGTTTGTCCAGTGGGATAGGGACAAGTTCACGGAGGAAGCCTTGTGCTACCTGGCTAAGTGTGTGTCTTTTTCCTGGGCAAAACGTTCACATATTCCTTTGTCTTCAATGAACTCCCTGACATGGGGGGACAAGTCTGCAGGTTTGTCATCATTTTCCACGTGAACCATGCATTCGCTCCTTTGTAACAGCGGCTTTTCACAGCACTGCTGGATCTTACTGGACAGGATGTGCTGGTTGGTGCAGAGGTAGTGCAGAATCTCTTCCTGTAAACAGAAAAGGAAAGAAGGAAATGTTACCGGATTGTGGTCCTTTTTTTTTTAATCAGTGTTTTTATCTCCATTTTACAGACAGAGAAGGTGATTTTTGTGCCCTTTTTGATGGCTTCACGTCAAGAAAAGTCAGGTGGGAAAATCAACCAGATTATTAGACTGAAGAGTTAAACTCTAGTTTGGCAGAGTAATCCATACAGCAGCGTAGGAAACATAATTCTGGAAATAACAGCAAGAAAAGCATTACATTTCTCCAGCTGCACAACTGTTGAAGGGGGCTTTACCCTGTCCCGCATGCAGTCCAGCGTGTCCCCGCGGCAGCAGTCCTTGTGCATGTCAGCCACGTCCATCACAAGCTTGAGAACAGTGACAAAATCAGCTTTGGGGAATTTTTGGCTTATCTGGGTAAGTTTCCTACAGAGAAGGAAAATAATTGTTCTTTATATTCACAGTAGGAGACTATGCTAGCCATCATCATTTGTGTGTGGAGAGGTTGTCTAGCTTCCATCACAGAGAGATGTGGTTCAGACTTGGGTTTAGATTGTGGAATCTCATGGCAGTTTCTAAGGAAATGGTGATGCTGCCACACACAAATCTGAATTCCTGATCTGTCTTCCTTGCTAGATGCTACTGGTGACCTGCACACAAATAGGACAGGGCTGGTACTTCACAGTCACTGAGGAGCCGCGCACAGCTTTATTTCAAAATAACAATAAACCGGGGGAGGACTCACAGAGCCTTTAAGGTCCTTTCTCCAAACTTCTTCAGGATTCCACACGTGTGTTCCTGCCTCAGGGCATCTTCTCTTACTGGCTTCACCACCTTTGGTGCCTGATACAAAGAAGATGCAGGCATGAAAGTGGAAGGAAATACAGTACTTCACACTGAAACTACAGTGATGACAGTCTTTAATTTAAATTTTTTTTAAATAGTGCAAGAAAAATGCTGTACAAGTTGCAAGCGACTGTTAGCTTGCTGTTTAGTCACCAGCATTTATTAAGTGCTCTGTGAAAAGAAAGCAGAACCCTTGAGACAGTAGTTCAGTGCTCTTAGCACAGGGGAAGAAACGGTCACCAGGGAGCTCCAGGGCAGTCTGATCTCGGCCTGTGCTTAACCAGGTAAATCCCAGTGTCGGGCTGAGGCGTCGGGAGGCAAATGCTGATGTTTGTGCCTCGGCGTTTTGCATAGTTGCACATGAATAACCCAAAGCCCTGCCATGGAATACCTGTCTCCGGAAGCATTCCTCCAGGTGCTGCGAGGGGCCTTCCGCGCTTCCACAGCAGTTCTTCATCATCTCCTCGTACCGGAGAGCCACAGACAGGATCGTCGGGGCGTACAGGAAGGGGTGCTTTCTGGAAACTTCGTAGATAAAACTGAAACCAGAGGAAAACAGCTTCAGTTTCAGAGTAAGTTGATACTACAATGATAAAAGTAATGAAATTATAAAAGCTACTAAAGTTGTTGTTTTCCTGACATATCAAACAGCTGCACAGTGTGGTGTTTATCTTGGCAAATTTTGATGGGGTCAGTGTTTTCCTGGAAGTTCAAGTCTCAAATCCTGCCAGTTCTGGCTTAGAGGCAGCACAGCTCCTGCTTGACTTTTAATGACTAAAGAGAAGCCCTTGGTTTCAGGTGTCTTCTTTAGATAGACCACAGTAAACCAGGCCAGAGTGACTGTCACTTGGAGCTAAAGCCAAAGCACACTTGGAGCTAAAGCTGGCACAACAGGCTTCACAGAATGGCAATTACGGTTGGATAAATGACACAAATAATTCATATTAGGAAGAAAGATTAGTATGAGAGAGACTCTTAGGCTGAACTTTGTGGTTGCTGCTGCATTTGCTGTCTTCAGCCCCTAACTGTCACATCTAGGCATCCAGTCTAGGATTTATTACTCACTATCCTATTAATGGCTGCTGCTGTGAGTAATTTCTGCAGGCAGCTTCAGCATCTGGCCTTTCCAAAGGAGGGATGAAGCCTTGCGAGAAATTTTTCAGGGAGAGGAAGCAGTCATTTCTTTCAGGATCCTCTTTAGCACAGCAGTCAGCAATCCTGGGAAGGTTTTCCTCCTGGCATATTGTATCGAAGAAAATCTTGTCCTGTGAAAAATTAGAAGTTCACCTTTATAGATGGGAGAAAGAGAGTCCACGAGCCAAACATGCACACGTGAGGAGGTTGTGTCTCGTAGTAATGGATTCATGCCTCTGGAAAAGCTCGTGTCAGGGCTCTGGAATGACAAGTCCCTTGTGGGAAGGTTTGTGCCATTGGAAGCATGACTGAGCTTACCAGAGGCTTCAGGCAGTCGGGGCTGTCCCTGGGTGCCACCGCACACTTTCTGGCCAGGGCTGTGACCGCCTCAGCCATTCCAGTCGCTCTCCCGAACGTTCCTCCTGGCACGTACTGGGCAAACATGATCAGGGCTCTGCAGGAGGAACACACATCATTAAACCTGTTCCTGGCCACCTAAAAACCAATTACAGAGCTTTCAGGTGAGAGGCAGTGAGAGGATTTGGATCACCCCTGGCCAAGGTGGGACTGGGTCAACTCATTCCCAGTGACACAAGGGTGTGCAGTGGCAGCAAATTGGCTTTATCTGGACAACTTACATGGCTTTAAAATTGTTCTCGTGCAGCTGAGAAAAACGTTGACCAATGCTTGTTTTTCCCTCTGCAAAACAAGATGATTTCAAAAAAAAGTGTGTGCTAAATGCTTCATCAAATAACTTTTTTTTTTCATAGCTCAAGTGTCAGTAGGCAGGGAACGTTTCCCTTCCATACACACCCTCTCAGTAATGCCTGCCCATCCTGCACACTACAGACATTCTCAAGGATTTAAGGAGCAACACACCTGAGGTTGATCACACCAGATGTATCCAAGTACAGTTTTGCTGTACACCTTCGTCCCTCAAGAAAATCCCCACGTTGCACTGTGGCCAAGTGAGCCACCAGACAGCCAGGTGGGCTGAGCAGGGTTAAACACAAAATAGAGAAAAAATATGAAAGATATCCTTACCTACATCCCGAGATGACCTAGGCAGGCCTTTGGCTACTGTAAGGCCCACCAATGAAACAACATAAATGATTGTTCTCCAGTTCATTCTGTCAGATTTTGGCAGGGGCTTGGGGTGAGTTTGCTTTAGCTGTGAAAAGGCAGAAAGAATTAAGGGGAAGGAGTTACTTTTATCCTCTCCCAAACAAATCCTAGTTAATCAAAACCCTTTTACTGTCAGATTTCACATTAACCCTTTGGGAATGTTCCCACAATAATTAGACATGCCCTTATTTGCTCAGGATGATGAACTGACCACCTTATTGCAAAGGAAGGACCTTGAAAATTTGTTTTTCCCCCACGAAAATTAGACAAATAGGCATTTTCTGCTTATCACACCTCACACAAGAAGTTTAAACACTCCTTGGGCTTTTTGTTGTGTACACTGATATCTACTTACAAATTGCTCAAAGGTTATTGCTGTGGAGAAGATGACTTTGAAACACGTTGGTGACTGGAAAATCCCAAGTTCAGCTATTATCCTCATATTTCTGCACTCCTCCTTGCTGTATAAGCTCTCTCTTGCTCCCAGCTCCTAAGGAGTCATGGGGAAAGGCTGAATGAGGTACCCCACACACAGATTATTTTTGCAGCACTGAAAATTACCATCAAACTGTCTACAAAGCTTGGAACAAAACCAACTCCAAAACTGTAGAATGAAGGGGAAAATTCCAGTTAATACAGGTATTTTATTGTTTTCTATGCTAAAAAGACAACACAAAGATCCTGGTTCATTTTTGCAGGTTTGCTTTGTTCAGCTTTCATTGTAAACCCTGATTCCTGTCCTCCTTGTCTTCCAGGAATTGCTTCGTGGTTGAATACATGGATTTTCCATGGAAAGCCAAAACCATTTCAGCTCCTCCATGTGATTCAGTTAGGTAATTGCAGATTCCTTAAGAAAAGTCACTTTCATGTAACATGTTTGAGTCTTTCCTGCAAATATTTAGCTCAAAAATCAACACCAGTTCTCTGCCCTCCTGTACAGGTGTGAACGGGATTCCATGTGCTCTGAGCTGGGATGGCGCTCAGCTCCTCTTGCTGGAATACAGGGAATTTACTCTGCATGCTATGGCAGTTTGGGTCAGATCCAGCCTAATCCACACCTTCTGCTGGAGAGTTCCAGCTTGAGGCTTACTGAGACACAGCACGGTTTTCTACTCGGCTTTNGGAGCCTGATGGCAAGAATTGCTCTTTTCAGCCCCTGCCAATGACTAATTATATCAGACTCACTTAGGAACTTCTCCTTGACCCGGAGACGATTTCCCGAGCGGATGTATTTTGCCAAAAGTGCACCTCTTGACCTCTCTTCTGATTCTGCCTGTAATCCAGACCCTGTTATTTTTAAAAGGCTTTATAAATTTATGGACTATCAGTGCAGAGCACGACTTGTTTCACGAAAACCAGGCAATTTTTGGCAATTCTCTGGTTCCCCAGCCATCCTCTTGGCTGATGGATGTTGGAAAGCTGCACACGGCGTAATCCAACCAGCATCTGTCTCGCTCAAAGGATCCCACTCAAACGCTTTTCGCTTCAGGGAACAAAAAGATTCCTCCCTGTCTGTTTCTCCCTTGTTTTCAGTCACTCTGAGGCGTTTTGTGTGGCCCCTCGGTTTGATGGGAAGTGACAGTTTTTCCTGGAGTCCTCGTCCTGGGGAGTGTTCCCCCGGTGGGTGTGTGAGCATGCCGGCACAGGAGACGGGATAACCCCTGGCAGTACCGGCGGGAGCACGCCTGGGCCACGCACAGCTCCGTGCTGCCGGCAGCAAATCCCTCTGTCCTCTGAGTCACTCGGCTGGGAAAGAAACAACTTTCCTCGCTGCTTTTCTGGCACCGCTTCCCTCGATCCCGTTCATCTCCGGGCTCACCGGGACGGTCTGGATTCGAGCTTTGTGCCAGCGCACGAGGGTGGAAAGCGAGCCGGGTGCTTGGTGTGGTCCCAGCGCTGGGAATCAATTGCCAGGTGTCCCAGGAGGACTCCTCTGGGTGGCACATCGAGCTTTCCAAATTGGTCACCCCTGTGACGCGAGGACAGAGTTGTACCCTGTGAGTTTCACCACTGAGATTTCCACCCTGCCCTACTCCTTCTCTTCCATTTAATTCCAGAACCATGGCAAAAGCAAAATACAATTATCCTATGGAACAGGAAAGGAATACTCTAGTAATTCTAGGACCTGTGGGTTGCCTCAGAGGCCACCTCTCGTGTAACAAACACTTTTGATAGTAGAGAAAGTAGAGAAAATGGACACCTACTTTGGACTTGGAGGACCGACACCTCCGTTTGGGAGCCGAAGCCCCGGTCGAGTTCAGAGAGCGGTGTTGGTGCCAGCAGGCCTTGACCAAGAGAACTGGGTGTCTGCCTTGGTGCTGTAGGATGCTTCCCTTCACACCACCGGGAAACGGTTTCACTGAATATAACCTTGTCCTGCCTTGGGTGAGGATCATTTCCAGGAGATGCTCTTCCACTTTCTGTGTTCAGTGCAATGAGTGTCCTTCTGGAGATTCTGGAACGACATAGTTATTACTCACTAAGAGGGAGAAAGGAATCAAGAATTGA